>JAYMFT010110650.1:0-13520 GCA_038088735.1 Panulirus argus | reverse complement strand
TATGAGGAAAATTTGTGAGTGAGTGAGTGAGTGAGTACGTGTGTAGATAGTTGACCTCGTATGCCGATGTGTGGGAGGTTTATGAGCTGTGAGAGTTGTGCTGTGTCATGTGAGTGTGGTGGTCTCGAGAGGCGAGGTGTGGTGGACAGATTTCCTGACCATAACACGTATTTACAAGTCTCTCTCTCTCTCTCTCTCTCTCTCTCCTTCTCTCTCTCTCCTCTCTCTCTCTCTCTCTCTCTCTCTCTCTCTCTCTCTCTCTCCTTCTCTCTCTCTCTCTCTCTCTCTCTCTCTCTCTCTCTCTCTCTCCTTCTCTCTAGTTCTCTCTCCCTTCCTCTCCCTCTGCGCAGTAGCTCACACTCTCACAGACTCTCACCAGCGCATCATAACAAGACACTGAAGGCATCGGGCTGATCCTTGGCAAGTCTGAACGCAGTCGGCCGGACACCTTAAATGTCCACCCGTGGGGCCCCATCGACCCCCCCACCCACCCATCCCCCCCTATACGTAAGATTACTCTCCCCTCCCCTCCCTCGCCTCCCCTTCCCACTACACTCCCCCTCTCCCCCTCCCTAGTATCTTCCTCTCACTCTGACCCACACGCCGCCATTGAGTATGTCTTTCCCCCGCGATATTTCTGAATCCTCTTCCATTGTTTACGTTCGTGAGACGGAGCCAGATTCGCGGTGCGTTGACGATCCGGATTCTTCCGCCCCTTGCCGGGCGACGGACGGACCATCGGAGGTGCGGTAAAATAAGTAGGTTCCCACGGCTATAACCCACCCTCCCTCCCACCCCCCCCCCACAACGGAGAGGGGGACCCCCTCCATCTTGGCCGGGCTGCCAAACGCCGCCCGTCTTGCACTTGGCTCAGGAATGCGAGGAATTATCCGGTAATTACGAACATTCCTGAGTTTTTTTTTGTGGTGATCCGGGCGACGTTTTGCTTCCCCCGGGGTTAGCGTGGGGGCCACTCGGATCATTTGGTCGTTTGCGATTACGAGCGGACGATCGCTGGCTGTCCCCGGCCCCTCCCCCGGGGGAGCGTCACTTGGCATGCCTCCCGTACTATCACTACGATTCATTCACGCTCGAAAATGGCGGGAAAAAGGAGGAAGTGACGTCATGGGAGACCACGTGGTCGCCCTCCTGCGCCACACACACACACACACACACACACACAACACACGCACACCAACACACGCACAAACATACCGGTACGTGGGTTACAAATGTTCCTTTAATTTCTTACTGGGAGAGTTGGGAGCGGTGGCCGTGGCCGTACTGGGGATGGCGGAGTCCTGCACGCCCTTTGGGTCTGGTGAGTGTTGGAGATGTTCTGGTGGAGGTACAGGTGCTGTGCTGGCGGCTGTTGGAGGAGGCGGTAGTAGGTGATGGCGCTGGGAAAGGTGTTGGCGGTGGTGGTGTTTGGAAGAGAGTCGGCGATTGGAGGGTTCTTGAAGGAGTGTTGGCGATGGGAAAGACTTTGGTGGTGGAGATGGCGTTGTTGGAGAGTGTGGTGGTGGTGGTGGTGGGGGAGGGATGGTGGGGCTGTGGCGGTCTCTTGCAAGGTTGGTTGGCCGAGTATCGGGTGTACGTGGACGAGGCAGATGCTTCCTGTTAAGTAGGGGGTCATACCGACGCGTCCTGCGGGAGGAGGAGGAGGAGGAGGAGGAGGAGAGGAAGAAAATGCGTGGTTGTGGTGGCGGAGGTCAAGTATCCACCCGTTTCGCACAGTGAGGCCCCCTACCTTGTGTGACGTCACCCAGCACACTGTGTGACACGTGGTCACCCTAACCCAGAGGCGTCATCACACTAACATGGGGTCACTGTGACTCAGGGGAGGTCGTCACAGGGTTAAAACGTAGTCACTGTGACTCAAGGGTATTCATTGAGCCATTATGTTGTCATTATGACCCACAACACACACAACTACAATACGAATATGCTAATAACCAAGATAACCACAACCACACTATGGAATAAACAACCCGTGAGTGTGAAGGATCCACACACACGGGGAACCAAACAACCCCAGAGAGTACAAAAAAGGCCCACAGGGTACATAAGACACCCCCTGAGGTGGGACAACACTACACATGCATGCAGTACAACAAACAACCACGTGGTTATAACACCTCACCAACAAGGTGTTGTGAGCCCCGCCCTACCCCTTTCCTAAGGGACCCCTCCACACAAAGGGTGAACCCCCCCCCCGCCCCTTCTACCCCCTCCTCCCCCCAGGGCCCTCGGGGGGGGGAGGTTACGGCCGGGGGTGGGGGGTCTGTCCGTCATGATCATCAACGGATCACCGGTAATGAGACGTTTCATCAATGGACACGTCACATGTCCTGAGGGGGATGGGGAGGGGAGAGTGGGGGAGGGAGGAGGAGAGGAGAGTAAAGGGTTGTGGCCAACGCGGCTGACCACACTCGAAGGGGGAGGGGAGGAGGGTCACTCACGAGGGAGGATTCAGGAGATCGGAAGATGGACCAAGTTTTCTGAAACCGCCCGCGAGACGAGACGTTGAGTTTGTAACCGTGAGACAAGACGTTAGAGATTTCTAACCACGAGATGTTGGTCGTCCACTATAACTAAGCAAATCATGTCTATACACCAGTCTGCACAATTATCTAACTCTATAGATAACTTCTCTATAGCAGTGCATAGAACTCCTCGACTCTTATATAACGCCTCTTTGCCTCACTACAGAACTAACTCCTCTCTATATCACATCCGTCGACAGAACTCGTGAACTAACTTGAGGGAACATTTCTAACTCAGTTTACATAGCTATATCAAGTATCTAACTTCTATATAGTCAGTAGGGTGGTCTTTCAGAACATAGAAAAACGGAAAAATGATCCACATACAGACTGTGTGTGTGAGTAATATGTCTCTTTCCATGAGCAATGGAAAACATGGCTTATGCTCAGACGCCCATGACTGACGTTATGTATTTGCACCAACTTAGCTGTAGGACTACAGGTCTTCCTTCCTCTCTGAAACCTCTGGATGTCCTTCCACTCCTGCCATGCCAACCCAGGAGTTTCTGCACCTATTTCACTATCACAAACAATCTCGTTACGACCCAATAGTTTGTTCCTGTTTGAATTAAAGTGTCTTTGCATTCTTTTTAAAACGATCTTGGATGTTATGCCAAAGATTACACAAATAGTCTCTCTCTGTAATCATCCCAGCCAAAATTACATGAAATGCCTGCAATCACTTTTATTGAACCACATTGAGACAACGATTAAAACTACTGAAAAGATTACACGTTTACCTTTTGTAAATTACCGCCTTAGAAAAGATATTAAGACACTCATCTCTGATTACCGTAAAATGTATATTTGTTCCTCTCCTTCGATATTCCTTATCTTTTTTATATCTAGAATATTTGAGAATATTTCTTTCAGTAAGGTTTACTGATTTTTCTTTCTGGATATCTGTGCCTATCTCACGGCTGTTCATAAACTTGAAATAAAGTTACTGCCTTCAGAGAGAGAGAGAGAGAGAATGTTTTGAATATTGTGAGTTTATAAATATAAGGTAACTAAACTTGGTCTTCATCATTCTTATTAACTGACAGGTGACACCCGTGAAACATTTTTTTTTTTCTCTACAAGAAATTATGGTACACTAAGGTATTTCATGAATACTTTATGTGAATTTCATTCTTCTCTCATCAGTTAGGAGGAAGTGAGAGCACCTCTCTTGCTATCATCACTTCTCTAAAATGGTGGAGAGAGGGAGGGGGGTGTGGGGGTGGTTGATGATGGGATCTTATCAGAAACATCTTGTAAGTTAATACACCCCATCATCTTAATTGATTTTCAATGTTGTGATGATGGTATCAACTTCACTGCCAAATACCAGATGGCAGGTCTAACAGAGGCTTCATCACAGGTTGGATGGATGGATGGATGGATGGATGGATGGATGGAGAGGTACAGACTGCCCCCCCCCCCAAACTCGAGCTGCTACAGCAAGAGTTTCGCCACGTTGGCTGCGCGACAAAGGGCTGGAAAACGTGAGAGAGAGAAAGAAACCCTTTGAAAAGGGCTTCTTTCGACCCTTTAAGGATATAAACCTATCGAGCTGGGCTGCTCCTGCTGCATCTGCGTTCTTCCTGAGAGAAACAAAGACACACTGAGAGAGACAAAAACACATCATCTGGAGACAGAGACTTTGCACTCCTCAGGCAGGCAATGAGATTCTAATCCTAAGGCCTAGAGGGAGAGATAATGACACACTGCCCAAGATCTCGCAATAAGGATCTCTCTCTCTCTCTCTCCCTCCCCAAAAGGACTCGCTGAACATGGAAACAGCGTCCCACTTCTACGGATACATCAGTGTACGGTTGCCAACTGCCTCCCCCCTCCCCCCCCCCCCACACACACACGGGACAGTCTGTACTGGATGACCTCTGCTGCTGCCCGTGTGGAAGGGGGAGGGGAGAGAGGGGGTAGAAAAGAGAACGAGAAAATGTAAGAAAAAACTTGCCAGTAGTGAAAGGATTTTGGGGCGAGAGACGACCTAGGAAGTAGAGGAGGAGAGAGGACGCCTTCCGCAGTAGGAACCCTTTTGCTACACACACTGATGACAACGTAAAAAAACTGAGCCGACCTCTAAGGAGAGGCTTAAGTGCGTGTACACGTGAGTGCGTGCGTGTGTGCTCTTAGTGTGTGTGTGTGTCTGGGGTGCGTGTGTGTGTGGGGTGGGGAGGAAAGGCACTAAGGATGATATTACATGTGTGTCTGTGATTAACTATTTCTACAACACAGGTTGAAGGGAGTTCTACTCTCGTGAGGGACCCCTCATCCCCTTGAACTTTCTCTACTGCTGTTATACGATTTTGTTCACCTTCTCTATGTTGTTAGCATTCACAAATTCTTCACTGGTTGAACCAACACACACATAGAACTCTCACGCTTTACAAAATTCTTATTTATGTCTTTTCTAGCATGATTTTTCTTTTCCCTCTGTGTGTACGTACACAATCATGTATATACATATATCCGAAGTGTGCAAATATTCTGAATCCCCTGGCAAGACTAAACAGCAAAACATTGGAAAACTCTCACAACGAACGGTGTGATCCTCTGTGACGTAACCATGTAAACAAACCCCAATGGGCGGGTTGCCATGTGCTTGTGAATGGGCAGCCAAAGTGGCCCCTGGGGGGGTGGGGAATATGCCGGGAAGGGGGAGGGACGGTATGGGGGGGGGAGGGAGTTACTATTAGGCTGTAATGTCAATATACCGAGGGGAAAGCTGTTGACACAGTGACGTCACACGGGGCTCCTGTTCATTCAGGAAACTGCTTTGGAAATTGAACTCTGAACAGATGCCTCACACAGTAACCTACCAACTCCTCCCGTCCAGGATGATATCTAAGGTGGACGAGGTTAGGCCTACCGAGTATACAGGACTAGGCCTACTGAGGGTGCAAGACTAGGCCTACTGACGGTGCAAGACTAGGCCTACTGAGGGTGCAAGACTAGGCCTGCTGACGGTGCAAGACTAGGCCTACTGACGGTGCAAGATTAGGCCTACTAAGGTAGCAATACTAAGCCTACTGAGGGTGCAAATACAGAAAAATTCTATATTGATAAAGACGTACTGATTTCTTTTTGTGAATCATTATTCCTAATGCCAGGACACTGACATCCGACCTGACAACGTACGTAATGTCTGCCTTGACAAGGAACTGACGAGTTTTGACAGAAGATATGAACCTCCTTGACACAGTGTCAACGTTTGACACGGCGTAACATCCACACATGATCAACGTCACGTCCCGCTCTTCTCAACCTTATAAATCTGTGCCAGCGATTTCTTTGCTTTCCGTTTTCCTTTTTGTAAGAAAAGGCACGCGGGTAGCCCTCTCCTCCTCCAGGCCTTTGATAGGTCTTCCCTTGACGTTTCCTACGCTGCTTTGTCGGGCCTCGTATGCCTTAGAGGATGCCTCCACGCCCATAGTGAGGAGGACTTCCTCCTACAAGACTCCTCCTACAGGATCCCCTCCTAGGGAACTTCCTATAGGTCCCCTTCCACAAGACCCATTCCTATAGGACCTCCTAGAGGACCCATCCTATAGGATCCCTCTTAGGAGGCCTCCTTTAGGACCCCCTCCTATAAGACCCCTCCTGTAGGATACCTCCTGAGGGGCCTCCCTTACGACCCCTCCTACGGGACGCCCTCATATAGGACTCGTCCTACAGGACCACCTGCAGAACCTCTCCAAGGGTACCTCCTATAGGACTCCTCCAAAAGGATCCTTCCTAGGGGGGGGGGCCTTCTTTTTGGCCGCTCCCATGGGATCCCACAGACAGGACCTCTCCTAAAGGATCTTCTTGTTACAAATGCCAGCCTTCTCGGGGTGCCGGCTGACCTGGAGGTCAAAGAAACAGGTAGTTCTGTTGCGACGTTTGCTGGGGTTTGTATATAGAGGGAAGGAACACGCGCTCTTGGGGTTTCGTCTCTTATCCTCTCTAATATTTCCTCGCACAGCCTTATGGATTTTCCAGTGCCACTTCCAAGGCTTGGCTCGTTGCATGAGTCAACGAGTTTGTTGCAGAATGTATGCTTCCCCACGTTGCCTGCGTACACTTCTCTTGCCTGACCTCCAGCTGTGTGCTCTACTTTAGAGTAATTTCTGATATCAAACAACTATTCTATGTTACCGCTTCATGACCTCACTGGAATCAGTTTCAGTACTTTAATCCTTGATACAGGAATCGGGGTCCTAGTGCCGTCACTAGTTACCCCTGTACAATATTACCAGGAATCTATGTGTAGTCACCACGTCTCCCTTTATCATCTTCCTCGTTCACCTCGCCGTCCAGCTACTCGGAGGTAATTTTGACCCTGACCAGAATATGGTTCAATCTTCCTCTCGAGTCTTTCTCACATGTTGTTCTAGTGACGAACCCAAAACACCAACTCAAAGGTCCTTCTTACAAGTATGACTTGTGTTAAATGGTCTTCCCCTTTTATGTTACTCACTGTCTGATCAATTCAGACCCCAACTCATGTTCCTGACTTTACATTTGCCAGGGTTTAGTTTCATTATACATTAGTCTTGCCACTGTTGATATCATGTCTAGGTCTCTCTGCAGTATTGTGCAGTCCTCGTCTCTTCGGAGTTCTCTTATATCTATAGTATCACCTGTAAACATATCCAGACATGAATCCGCTCTTTATGCAGATCGGTCATAATAATAATAATGTTTTTAACAATGTGCACCAAGGAATCGTACCTGCCATCTGCGCCCAGGCTTCAGAGGGAACCCTTGACATGCATTCTCTATTCCTGCCAGTTCAGTAGCCGTCAGTCCACTTGAAGCATCTCTCTTCTGACCCCATCTTGGATGTTTAGCCTCACCATTAGTCTTCTGTTGGGAACGGTATCAAAGACCTTCTGACAGTCCGGGAATGAATAATCTAACAACCCATCCTTTTTCTCTCTGGGGACGTTGTTTACTCGCTCGTAGAAATCCAGAGAGATTCGTGGGGAAAGATCTTTCTGTTGTCTCCTAGTTACGTACGTCATCTCAGCCAAAAGCTGCTCCTGCTCTCTTTCTTCTTCTTCTTCAGGCCTACCCCAGCAGCTTCCCCGTCACCCTTTCTGAGCATCTGTAGTTCGCTGGTTCCCTTCCATTGTGTTGGAACACTGACCTCATCGAGGGAGATTTTGAACACCACCTCTGGTTTGACAAGGGTTCCTCCACACACACACACACACACACTCTCTCGGGGGGCAGCTGGTGAGATGCCATCTGGTCCTTCGGGCTTACGCTGCTCTGGCTATCACATAAACCTCCTCACTTCTATTTGGCTATATTTCGACATTTTCTCGGTTATCTCTCCACTCAAGTTCTCCAATCATGTCCTCAAGTGTATCAATGACCTTCTCCAAAGATCTCCTTAACTAAATGATTTGGTCCTTTACTTGAGACTTGCTTGTAGTGAATTAGTTAAGAGAGATTTTGAGGTCTTTTTGAATTATCAACCGCTTCTCTCACACCTCTTTTATTCATCCAATCTGGTCCTCTTACAGGTACCTTGTGTGATGCTGTGTCAGCCGCTGTTCTTCATGCTGTGAGCTGTGGTGTGTGTGTGTGTACTCTTCTGTATATACCTGCAGGTCCTGCTGTGTATGTTGCTGTGTGGCCTGTTGCGTCTGCGGGTCTGCATTAATCAAATCTGTATCTTGTATGAGCAAATGATCCTTGACATTTTCAGATACATTAATCAATACGTAAATGATTAATTTTCAACTTATGTTTGCCAGAGCATACACATGTAAAATAAAGAAGCCTACACCGAAACAAACTGGCAAAATATATCTACGATTTCCATGAAGATATTTTGACAAAGAGTGATAAATTCCCACCGAAAAATACACACACACCCGAATGAGAATTTTGCAAGCGCGTATTGGGAGAAGATAAACAAAACTCCAAAACAGCGAGACTCTGTTATAATAATTCCGTGACAATACTCTTTTGTCCGGTGTTTGGAAGATGGTAAAATCAGCAGTCATATTGAGGTGAGATTAATCCCGTGTCCCAACCCAGCCAACAATACGGTTTGGGATCACAATCACAGGAGAAGACAGACGTAAACCCTCACACACACACACACACACACACACACACGGGGGCTATTTGTAAACCTCTCAGGAGGGCCGGGGCAAACAATGGAGACCCGCCGGCCTCTTTATACAACTCTGGTTTGGAAATGTTTGTGTGATATATAATATCATTTAGGAAGAGGGAGAGGAGAGAGAGAGAGAGAGAGAGAGAGAGAGAGAGAGAGAGAGAGAGAGAGAGAGAGAGAGAGAGAGAGAGAGAGAGAGAGAGAGAGATGGGGAGGAAAATGGAACAGAGAGGAGAGAAAGAGAGGCATAAATGGATTAAAGAAAACAGAAGAAGGGAGGAATATATAGGATGAAGAAAACGGAGGAAGGTGGGGAAAAGACGTAAAAGGAAAACGGGAAAAAATAAATTGAGTAAATATAAAGAAACTAAGAATAAAGATAACGATACTGAAATGTAAGGGAGACATAATATCAAGCGGAGGGAGCGAAGAGAAGATAGGGAAATAGAGAGACAGGGAGATAGGGAGAACTAAACACAAAGAGGAAGATAAAGATGGGCCAACATGAAAACAGAAGAAGGACTCAACAGAAAACAGCAAATCCTGGACGAAGAGTATGAGGCGCCAGTGACATACCCTCTCTCCCCCACTCCTCGTATGAAGTTACGTCACAACAAAGCCTTACACTCTGGTGTGAGGTTAAGGCACGGCAAAAACCCTTCCACTAGTGTCGAGGGTTATGGCACAACCACCAACCCTTCACTGATGTGAGATTACAACGTGAGAGAAGAAGAAAAAAGAAAACTTTCAGCGGTTGTGCACTTGTGACATCAAGGTAACCAAATTTTTGTAGCGTTGTTGCCAGTCTTTCGGCTCATCGGATAAACGCAAATGTGAAACGGCCCGATTAAGCAAACACCTGTTATTTATTACCAACGGGACGACAGAAGCTCTATCTCTGTGTATTAAGGTCGTAGCTCCGGGAAAGATTACGATAGATGTCGCTCATAATGACAGAAATCATGTTAGCGATACAGGTGGTTCTACCTAACATATTCTTCTCTTAAAAAATCAGACTTGCTTGCTCCTGGCTACAGTGATTCGCATCATTTACAAATGAATAATATACGATGGAAATTTTAAAAACGATGCTGAATCTGATTTGACATTTGCATGAATACAGAGGAGTCCTGTATTCAACACTCACACGAACACAACTTGCAAATTTCATCTGAAAACTTAAATATTCATCATGGAACGTTTATTTTTATTTGGATGCCTTTTATACTTATCAGTAAATATTTTCTTCTTTTCTACAGGAACTTATTCAGTCTATCAAATTATATTCACCCCTTTTCTTTCCGTCTACGAACAGATTTTATATTTGCACTAGAACTTCTCATCCAGGAACCTTTCCTGTTTTATCTAAGATCCTTTTATATAGTTCTGGAAACCTTTTCTCTTCATAATGGAACCCTCCAGTGGGTGAAGACGATTGCCCTTCTGCCTTGACCCACGTCTGAGATAACTGTACTCATCCCACAACAAATTTCCTAAAGGAATTTGGTAATGCATACAAAAGTGTATATACCTGCTTTATAAAGACAGACAGACGAATAGGTACATACAGTCAAACACACATAAACATATATACGAACAATCGCATACTTACAAACACAAACACATACACACACACAAGCAGTTACAAATACACACGAACAACATAGATACACATAAATATACATACTACCACGAAAGCAAATCCATTCACACGCAAAAACACAGGCCATACAAATAGACAAACAAATACACTCACACACACACACACACACACACACACTGGCACAGAGAAATACAAACAAAAATGTATTCATACTTTAACACATGCATTCATAAAAGTCAAATCCAAACACACACACAGACCAATTACCGTCATTTATGGTCATTCCAGGAAGGGTGACGTTGGTGAGCTGGAGACAAGAAGCGCTCTACGTCATCAGGGGAGGGTAACTAAATACCCAAGTGCCACAGGTGGCGAGGAGGGAGGGTGGGTGTTGGGGGGGAAGGGAGGGGTCTAAATCACGGCACTGTTCGGACGCCGGGCGCACAAGTGACCCCTCTGTACGCGCTCGTGTGTGTGTGTGTGTGTGTGTGTGTGTGTGTGTGTGTGTGTGCGTCAGTGAGTAGTGGACATAATAAACAATCACTCGTCTGTTTTCACCTGGAAATCACTCACTCTTCAGTGATTCACTCAATGAGTGTGTATGTGTGTGTGTGTGTGTCCTTCCATCTCTCCCGTGGGCTGTCTCTCGGTCTCTATACCTACCACCTTCCCTACCACACACACACACACACACACACACACACACACGTCTCTCGTCATCCACACCATATCTTACGAGTCCTCATCCACGTCTCTCTCTCTCTCTCTCTCATGATTTCTTCACAGCGTCGCTCGTTTTGAAAATGATTTTCCTACTTTCCTCTCGCTTGGCGCGCTACAAAAAGTTAAATCATCTCCGCCTCCTTAGAAGAAGGCCTTGCATTCCCAGTGTCTCTAATCTTGTGAACTGCTGAAGAGAATTTCCAGAGACGCACCGCAACAAATGGTCTGCGTCTGTCTGTTTTGCTACACACGAGGCAATGATGACGAGAAAATGCCTTTTTTTCTCGGGAACTCTCCGCCGAACGCGTCGCTCGGGAACAAACACGGACGCCTGGGCTTAACAACTGTTGTTGTTGTTGGTGTTGTTGTAGGATAGCCAGGTCTAAAGCGTCCCTAAAGGCGACTTCTGTAAATCCCGAGTCAACTACTTACGTCTTCCATGCAGGGATCAAAGACCCCCTTCAGGTTGCCACAGGTCGGGGCGCGTGGCAAGCCTCCTCCTCCTCCTCTCTCTCTCTCTCTCGCCACCACAGCCCAAACGTGATAAAAAATGGCAAATGGTCAGCGTACAAAACAGGCCATAAAAACCCACAGCTGGGGTGACGCACGCACGCACACACACACACACACACACCTTCCGCCCCACAACCTTGTTTTAAGTTTTTTCCCCCCAGTATGTGACGCGTCCCTCGGCAATTCCACACAAAAGAATCCAGAGTTCAAAAACTTCCAGCTCAAAAGGCATGAAAAAAAAAAAGAAAAACGGACACCGACAAATCTCCAACACCGACAAGGTCAACGACTCGACCGCCGTAATGATGGAGATGCTTTCCCGTATGTCAGAAAGATCACAACAGCTTCAAGATGACCTCCTACGTTAGCAGAACCACGGGGGCTCCCAGATTATCTTGGACTCTTTTTTTCTTATAGCCTCGAGGTCACGCTGTGGGCGGCAGGCGTCTGGCGTGCAGGTGGTGGCAGGCAGGCGTCTGGTATGCAGGTGGTGGGTGGCAGGGAGCCTGGTGTGCAGGTGGTGGGCGGCAGGCGGTTGGTGTGCACGTGCTGGGTGGAAAGCGTCTGGTGTGCAGGTGGTGGGCGGCAGGGGCCTGGTGTGCAGGTGGTGGGCGGCAGGTAGCTGGTAGGCAGGTGGTGGGCGGCAGGGACCTGGTGTGCTAATGACGGACTGCATGCTTCTGGCGTCAGCAGGTGGTAGGTGGCACGAAACAGGTGGGATGCAGGTGGTAGGTGGCAGGAGAACTAGCAGGATGCAGGTGGTGAGAGAACCAGTAGCCTCAGTCAAGTGGAATGTGACATGTGACGAGTGGTTACTAAACATTAAGATGACATGTGAAGAGACGGTAGGTGAACTGACGCGTTACGTAACGAGGTGGTATGTGACAGACAACGTTACACAGTTTTCCGTAAATCTAAAAAAAGAAAAAAAGATTCACACATATTCCTTCCTGAGACACGTTCCCCATATAGCATTATCGTCAGTTCGTCTTCTCCCTCGACCTAAACAAGAGGCAAAGTCTCCTTTCTCTCCCAATATCAACTCATTTCTGACCACGTCTTCGGCAGATTGGAGGATTCCAACCAGTGTTCTCAAGAACGCAACTGGTAATCTAAGAGTGTTGCACCTTACCAGTTCACTGCCCTCACCTGGCTGGAGCCACAGGGTTGCCACAGGTGGGCAACGCCCGAAAACTCGTAAAAAAAATGGATGTGGTTACCAGCAACCAACCCACAAAAAGCCATCGGAGGGGCGCCCTCTGCAAACTTTCCTTTACGCACTGCAAACCTTCTCCGGATCAACACCAAGGAAAAACCTGCATGAAAGGTGAATGCCGACCGGTCACCCGCGAGTCCCGTGCTTTCTGAGGGAAGACCACCAGAGGAGGGAACCCTCTGGTCGTGATCTTCAACAAATATTCCCATTTTCTTTGATGCTCTTGCGGCACAACAGACCCATCAGGGGGTCTTCCCATTCTCTTACCCAAACGGACAGTGGATGCAGGTGGTAGGTGTCACGACACTTAGGGTGTAAGTGGTAGGTGGCAGGACACTTAGTGTGCAGGTGGTAGGTGGCAAGAGACTGGCGAAGCTCATTAGGTAGAAAAAAAAAAACAGTAGATAGGTGGCTGGGAATCTAGTTGTAGGTGACAGTTTCTAGATGAAAGGAAAGGCATGCCAGGGAAATTTATGACATGTATTAAGTGTCATATGACAGAAAGTGGGTGTCATATGACATCTTGAGTAGCAGAGAGTAGGTGAAGGTGTAGGAGGAGGGAGTGGTGGAAGGTACGTGAATATGTTGTAGGTTCTACAAGGTTAATCTTAACTTAATAATTAACATTCAGTAGAGTAGGATGATTGATAATATCATATGTAACACATAAACGCACGATGAACGTAACACATATTAATTTAAAGATTCGCATTTTATGCATTATTTAAAAAGCTGAAACTGGAGTGATATATATATATATATATATATATATATATATATATATATATATAGATAGAT
>JAYMFT010110649.1:0-27696 GCA_038088735.1 Panulirus argus | reverse complement strand
TATATATATATATATATATATATATATTATCCCAGGGGATAGGGGAGAAAGAATACTTCCCACGTATTCCCTGCGTGCCGTAAGAGGCGACTAAAAGGGGAGGGAGCAGGGGGCTGGAAATCCTCCACTCCTGTTTTTCAGTTTTCCAAAAGAAGGAACAGAGAATCCTCTGTTCTTAACGCTACCTGGCTAATGCAGGAAATGGCAAATATGTATGAAAAAAATAATCTATATATATCATCTTTAGGTGTTGCTGGGCTCTGCCTGCAAAAGGTTATGCCGTGAATAAAAAGCTGCCTTTGGCAGTCAAGCTTCAGGTGGTAGGAGCCTTTAGAAAGTGGTCCTGGGTAACATCTAAATTCTTTTATAGAGATCAACTATAAATTAAATAGATTAAACAAAATAAATATAATGTCCTTATAGATTTAATTCATAGAGTTGATGTACATACTCTGAAATGTCGTTACTCTGACAATCTATGGTTCAGAAACACCTATGATTCAGAAAAAGCAGAATCTGGCCTAGGTTGGCAAAATTTCTATGGTTCAAAAAATTGCTGATATCTCTGAACTACAAATATCACCAAATACCACCAAAATTCAGGGGAACTGAAGTAAGGTTGGTGAAATACACCTGCAACACTATAGAAGACTAAAGTCATATAATAAAATTCATCTTCATATCAAAGGTTTACTGATTTTTTTGTTTGTACTTTTATATATTTGCACTGTTATCTCCAACTTGAAAAAAGCAATGCCATCACCATACTTTCTGGCCACTGGAAAATGGGTGTTTTTCAAGTGAAAAGCAATTTTTCAAGAGTGAAATGAAAGACCATCATATAAGAAAAACACAGTATCAAAGAAAAGCAAATATGGTCCTAAACTTGTCCTGGGAAAAATAACAAACTTCCAACAAGATTGCATTACTATGATCACAGTAAGCACTAAACCATCTGGTGTTGACATATCTTACTTGACAGAACGTACTTCTTTTTTATGTTAGCACAAACCTTATGTTCAAATGATGTCTAGTATACAAATACCTTTGTTCTACATGACCCCACTGATTCTGGAAATGTATACCTAGTATCATTATGACACTCACTGTAAGAGTTTTGCTGACATTCTTTATTTAGGACTATGTTCCCTATGTCTTCCTCTACACATTTAAAGTCAATATCAACTAGGATACTTATACACTCTTCCCAAACTCATTTTTTTACTGATAAATACAATACAAAAATCTTATTGTTACAAGAATAACATTAAAGAAATGGAATTCCGACAATACTCACATAAACACCTTATTCATTGTATCATTGTATCCAAAGTGCCCTCAGAATATCAGTGCCAGATTTTCTTATGTAAATTACCACACTGAAACTCAAACTATTGTACAACCACAGCACAAAAATCTCATAACATCATGCAGTACTTCGCCTTAACTGACACAAACATTCCCTACACATTTTTCCTTAGGTCATAAAGTTTAATCAGATACATCCAAATGTAAACTTTCAATAAAATATTTGACCTTTATAATTACATACAGTGCAAATAGTGAAGTGTTTGCATAGCATTCATCTGTCACATGCATCCAGGTATAATGTAGACAAACATGCTTATCCATAAGTGCTGCCTCACAGTTAAGTATTGAAGTTTTTCATCTTTATAACTGTATTACAGACCATCTAAAATAAGCGAAAAGCACCCTGCATCTAGTACCATAGGTGTAGATGTGTTACTACAATATGCAATATGACAGTGGATGACCGTCATATGTTAAAGCAATATGACAGTGATGTCCTTTCGATATCAGTGAAGCACTTTATTCTACCATATGATGGTATCTTTCATGAATCTAAATACAACAAAGAACAGCATATGTGAGAGAATGTGTCCAGATATATTCCTCAAGAAGTAAAATCTTTGGTAAAGTCAGCTTCATTTACAGTGATTTCACTTACAGTAAGACTTTTCAGGAATGTGTCTAATACATTAAATGAGGAGTCCCTATAATATAATGAATGAGATGACTCTGTCTTATCAATAGAATAACTTGCATTTCCAGGCTTTACTATTTGCTAAACCATCAGAATCCATGGAAATGTCCAATGTCTATACCTTGGAAAAATTACTAGTTCAGCAACTGCTCAGTCCCAGCCATGCCATACTAAAGACATTTCACTAAATTATAAAGATCATAACAATAAATGCAAAATAATAATTATTCCATCAACATGATAAAACAAGCCTGGTACTAACAGTCTTAACCGTTATCTACAAAACTGATGGCCAACAACTCTATGGACTTTATATTACTAAATTTACTTCTACCTATTTCATACAACTTCAAAAAATAATGGAGGTCGTACAGGAGTGTACAGAAAACTCTACTGAGAAATTACAGGTTTAAAAAGGCATAAAATCAACAAAAAGATGAGTGTGGGTTGCAGACAGGAACATCAGACAATAATGCAACCCTATTCAATTATGAGTCATGCTCCAACTAGCTTGTTCACTTGCCTGAACAAAGAATATTTATCGCTTGCATGAAATATTGTCTTCAAAATAAGCTAACAACAATTATTGGCAGATTTTGCTAGTACGTCTGAGCTCTCTCGACACTGTATATCAAAGGCTACCATTACAAGAGAGGTCACAAGCATTGGTTAAGAGTCTCCAAAATTATTTCATAAAATATTTTTGCACATAATACTTAACTCCAATCAAAACTTGGATGCTTTTCTGTCAGCTTCAGAAGAACCTGTTTACTTCTGGTGCAACATATACAATGTAACTAATGGTGTAATTAATCAAACAAGCTACACATACACAGATTCTTACAATAATCAAAAACAGACATAACTGAACTAAAAACATTCATGAAGATCCCTTTATGATGGCTAGTAGTTAATGGATGAGTCAACCCTGCAAAAAAATTGGTAAGTTTAATTCCAAATCTATATATAACTTAATTTCAAAGAAAAGTAATGCATACAAAATCATTTCCAAACAAAGAATCTTATTTACTTATGACCTCAATGATATCATTTGCCACACAAATGGCCATTCTTTAAACATCTGGCTTTACCATTCTTAGGTTGCATCATAAACTGATAGTTATGAAAGACAAAAAACATTACATGAAAATAATTACAATTATTTCAATAAGTAAGAAAAGAGAAAAATGTAGGAAAAGCTGAGAATATACAATAAAAACATGTAAACAAAAGAGAAAATAGAGAAACAACAGTATCTCCAGAAACTCTACAAAGTTCAACAATGTATTTCAGTGCAAAAGAAATATGGCTCATTCACCTGCTCCTTACACTTCCTGGGCCATGCAGGAGCTGATGAACATGCACGAAAGAAAAGGATAGGAATGTGGCTCATGAAAAAGAACAAGTGAGAAAAAGTAAAAGTACTTTACTTCTTCGATTGTGAGCTCCCAAAACATGAACAATCTAAACCATATACAAGAAAGAGCATTATCTTTAAACAAATTTTGGTTAAAAATCATAGCACAAAGAAAAATGTACTTTGTGACAAAGTAGTACATAAATCATTTCATTTATTCATTTATCTATTACATTTGATCGCTACTGCATTAGCGAGGTAACACCAGGAAACCGACAAAGAAAGACCCATACACTCATATACACATATATATACATACATGCAAATACATGTACATACACATATCACCATATAGACATATACATATCAACATATACATACATATACATACACATACACATACATATATACACACAAATATTCATACTTGCTCGCCTTCAACCATTCCCAGTGCCAATCCGCCCCACAGGAAACAGCATCACCACAACAACATCGTCAGAGGGGTAGTGCCAGGAAATAGACAAAAAAAACTTTTATCCACAACAAAATGTAAGCAAATGAGCCTGATCTGCATTTGTTTTAAAATAATTCTACCTTAGTTTAACCTTAGTTTAGAGAAAAAATGAAAAAAATTAAGAATGAAAAACATTTTCTATACAGAGGTGGGGCTTTGTGAATGCCTGTGAGGATCTGGCCTTGCAATGCTGGTAATCAAACAACTTAAACAAGCATAATCCCATAGGATAAGCCCTCATCTATTCGTACACAACAGACTGGGATCATGTACACAGCCAGTCATTGTACATAAAAACAGAGGGTCCTTCCCTACACATGTAAACCTAGTCCAATTCTAACAATTCACTGCTTGTCCTTGGAGTATAAGGTCGCTACAAAGATCAGTCTGTCAAATTTTCTGGAAATTCCCTGACTTATTCCATGACCAACTTGAATTTCCCTGGGCTTAGCAAATATCAAGTAAGAAAGAAGTAGTTGGTTAAAACAGTGGGCAGGAATATTAGGTAGAAACAATAGGTAGAAGTAGTCATTAGGAACTATTAGGTATGAGCCTCTGGAAACACTGCAATACCACCCTCTGCCAGTGGCCTTTTAAGGGAGGTACTAAAGGCTACAAAGCAGCATAGAGTTCACCAGTTGTGAAGACTCTTTGGCCAAGGCCACCCCCTTGAGGGAGTTCCCAGAGGGAATGGGCATCAGAGACATGGATAGATAGATAAGATAAAAGAAGGGGAGAATGAATTCCATGTCCATGTTCCCTGTGTGTCTGTCATAAAGGATGACTAAGAGGGGCAGAAGAGGAGGGCTGGAAAGCTCACTTCCACTCCTTGTATTCCAATTAATAAATACATGGAACAGAGGAAGGGGCCAACTGAGGAGTGCTCATCCTTCTTGAAAGCTCAGGCTAGGGTGTCTATATGTGTGTGGATGTAACCATGATAAGAAGAAAGGAAAGATAGTTGGTATGTTTGAGGAAAGAAACCTGGATGTTCTGACTCTGAATAAAAAAAGCTCAAGGCTGAAGGTGAAGAATGGTTTGGGTATGTCAGGGGTTGGCGTGACGGGATACCTAAGGAAGGGGTAGCAATACTGATCAACCAGGAGTTGTGGGAGTGAGTGAAAAGAGTGTACAGAAGTAAGCTCCAAGCTGATGAGGGTAATAATGAAAGCATGTTGCAAGAGTGTTTATTAGTGCTTATGCACCTGACCATGAGAAGGAGGGTGATGAGAGGAAAGTGTTTTGGGAGCAGCAGAATGAGCATGTCAGCAGTTCTGATGCTAGGGATCTGATGTTACTAATGGGTGATTTAAACACGAGTGAATAGTGTGGCAATTGAAGGCATAATCTGAGGACATGGGGCATTCAATGAGGTAAAGAAGAATAAAGAACAGCTTGTGGAATTGTGTGCTAAAAACGGCCCAGTGATTGGGAATACCTGGATTAAAAAGAGGTTAGTAGGATAGACATATCGAGGGATTGCTGAATTACATACTAGCTGATACACATGCAAAAGACTTGGATGTGAACATGATGAAAGGGACAATTGGTAGGATGCCTAATCATAACCTGATGGAAGTAATGGTAAAGATTTGTGGGGGATTTCAAAAAGAGGAAACAATGCTAGTGAAAATAAGTGAGCTTGGAAAAGACATGTGAAAAGACATACCATGAAAGACTGGGTGAAGAATCACAAAAGGTAAAAGTCATCAAAGCAAGAGAAGTGGGTGAGGAACTGGAGACATCTGGGAAATCTGTATTGGCATGTGCAAGAAAAGTATTTAGCATGCGCAAGATGAGAGGTGGTCAACTAAGAAAGGGTAGTGAGTGGTGGGATGACAAAGTGAAGTTGCTAATGAAAGAGAAAAGAGATCTATAGGCAGTACTCATAACAGAGGAGAGCGAATGATTGGTAGGTGTACAAGAGAAAGCACCAAGAGGTCAAGAGGAAAGTGCAGGGGTTTACAAAGAAGGCAAATGAGAGCAGTGAAGGGGTTTACATAGAGGGTAACTGAGAGTTGAGGTGAGCGAGTATCAGTAAACTTCTGGGAGAATAAAATGTTTTGGAAGGAGGTTAACAGTGCGACAAAAACAAGTGAACAAAAGGGAACATCGCTGAAAAGAGCAAATGGAGAAGTGGTAAGAGGTAGTAATGAGATGAGGAGGAGATGGAGTATTTTGAAGAACTGTTGAATGTGTTTGATGAGTGGGTGGAATTGCAAAAGGGAACATCACTGAAAAGAGCAAATGGGGAAGTGGTAAGAGGTAGTAATGAGATGAGGAGGAGATGGAGTATTTTGAAGAACTGTTGAATGTGTTTGACGAGTGGGTGGAATTGCGAGTCATGAAAAGTGGTTTTGTGAAGAGAGAAGCATGGTGAAAGCCTTGAGTACAATGAAATGCCACAAGACAGTAGCAGTGAATGGTATGCAGTTGAATTTCTTAAGAAAGGGGTGACTGTAATGCTGACTGATTAGTTACAATTTTCAATGTGTGTGCGTGTGTGTGTGTGTGTGTGTGTGTGTGTGTGTGTGTGTGAATAAACTCACTGGGAAAAATTCTAAACATAGAAGCTCCAAGCTTTCGACTGTATTTCAAGCCATTTTCAAGGATACACATTAAAAAAAAAGAATATATACAAATCAAGACTACACCAGAACTGAGGAAAGAAGGAAGAGTTGATTTGAGAAAAATGGAAAGGCTGACCTGAACAGTAAGCGACCTGTCCCTCTACCTGGCAAAGGATGTCAGGTTAGCTACTGTTTTCTTAATTCTGCATCATTTCAACAGAGATTTCATCCAAATATTAACTGATTTATAAATTCCTTCATTTATGTTTATGGTACTGTTAACTCTGATATGAGAGGATTCATCAGCAAGTCTTAAAATACATTAAAGGGTAAACAATTCATGACTTCCCCCAATTCATTCGATGTGAAAAATCTTCTAAATGTTTGAATATTATGTATGATTCCGAGGCTGTCCTTACAGAACATTTATGCTGTTGAATCCTCTCCTTTATAGATTTACCAGTTTGGCTGATATACATTTTTTATAGACTTTACATGGAACAGAGTAGACTTGAGGCCCCATTCATGGACAAAAGTCAAAATCAAGGCCAGTACTTATTTAAAATACAAAGACATTAATGAAAAGGAAAAACACAAGACATTGGAAGAAGTAAAATACTTGTCTTCAAAAAGAAGCCAGGTCATAGTTATTAGGAAAGACATAAGATGGTAAAGTTTCAAAGCTTCAAGGTGATAGGCAAGAAAGTTATCAAAATGGCCAACCCTTGAATTGCTAACAGCCACACAGTAATCACGACACAGCAACTTCCCAAGTACTGCATGTTCTAGCTAGTGGTGAGGGCACACAAGCAGCCAGCTTTCAGGTGCATAAACCTTGGTAATACCTATAGAAGAGGGAAAGTGAACCAACATTGCAGCATAAGGTAAGTGGGGAAAAGTTTTCAAGTTAGCATGGGAGAGCTGATAAGACAGACAGCTTTCGACGCAACTCTGTCAAGTAAGGATTAACAGCTAGAACCACCTCAGATGTGAAAACAGTACTTCATACAATGACAGATCAATCCTTTGCAGAAACGGAGCAACTGTTCAGAAGAAAAGAAATTTTGACATCTTAATAGTACTCTCAGTTTCTTTGAGGCAGAATTAGCTATTTCAGTTTTGTGGGGTTTCAATTATAGTGTGGATCTTACAGTAATACCAATACTGAGACAAGAGGTGGAATTATAAAACTGTTGTAGGAAAGAGAAAAGTTGTGAGAAATTTTCAATGGAGAGATAGATAGAAGCTGGGTCTTGGAGGCATTAAATTTGATGAAACTTCTCTTTTTGTTATAAAGGTTCTTAATGTCATAATACTCATCTTTCTGCTGGACAGCATCATCCTCTCAATATTCTCCTTCAATTTAAGATTTTCATTCACTTCCTATTTCTTTCTTTGTTGGCTCTGTATGTAAGCAATAAAATTCCGTTTATTTTGCCATGCCTTATCTGTCCAAATTTCTCTTCATTAAATTTCATTTCAATCCCTTTCATCCATTAGTATATGGTGTCATCTCCTTTCACCCATCTGTATATGGTGTCCAAATCACTTTACATTTTTCCTTGGTTTTCCTTATTTTCAATTACTTTATTGAATCTTGTGTAATCATCATGATTGCAAAGAGTAGTTCAGTTCATACCATTCCTTACAGGGCATACAAAAGCACTCCTTTCAACATGTTGCCATTTGCAAACACTTTGAACTGTCTGTTTATTGGAGATTCTTTGATCTACTTTCATTTTTTCCTTTAATGTTATCTACTTTCTTTAATAGTACTTCAAAATTTACTGTGTGAAATGCTTTTGTAAAATTGAAAAATCATTTCCATTCTTTCTCCTCACATTAGAATTTCATATATGTCATTACAATAAGCTATTATTTGAGTTTATGCACTCCTACTAGGTACAAAACTGTACCTCCCTCGCATACACTATTCCATGCATTCTTCTACCAATTCTCTTCCTCCAATATTCTTCCACTCTATTTCCCCATGTCAGAGGTGATCTTCCTTTCACACCAACTCCTTTAACTGTACTATCATACACTCTTCTTGTAAACTTCAAGTTCTGCATTCTTTCTTTTTGCCCAAACCTCCTAAAAGTAATACATTTCACCCAATCTACAACTCCATAATTCATTCCCTTTGTATTCCCTGCCATGCCACATCTCTCATACTCCACTCATTTCTTTCTTTATTCCATATAATCATACCACATGTTCTTCTCAAACTACTCATTTCCACAGCCTGAATTCTTGACCTCTGTGATTCATTCTATGTCCATGTTTTGGCAGCATATTTCAGGGTTAGGAGGACTAATGCTGTCCTTTAATCCTCTCTTCACGACTATACTTACACCTCTACCCTTCATTATTCTATTATGGGACCCTGTGACTCTTCTACCCTGCACAGCTCTCTCCCTTATATCTCCTTCCACAACAGCAAACTTACCTATGACACCTAATTACTCCCATTGCTTTAATCCCATATTTGGAAATTAGTTAAAGAGGCAAACTGTTTGCTGGCAAATATGAGAATAGCTTTCAAGAATACGAACAAGGATATATTTAGCATGCTAATCATACCCTACATAAGGCAAAAACTATAACATACTTCCCAGGCTTTGTCAACATACCTAAGGAAGCATAATGAGCTCACTGAGAAGGTACAGAGGAGGGCAACAGAAATGATACTTGAATAAAGAGAGTTAAAATACTGGGAAAGGCTGGAGGCTTTAAATTTACCCAACCTGTAAGAAAAAAAGACTGAGGGTGACCCAATCACAATCATTAGTTTTTAAGAGATTGACATGGTGGACAGCAGACAATTATTTAAGAGATGTAGGGATAGAGCAAACAGAAGACACAGCATGAAATAAACTAATAAACTTATAAATAAGGATGTAAAGAAATGCTTTTATAGCATAAGAGTGACAGAAGAATAGAACAGATTGACTGACATGATCAATGCAGATAACTTACATAGATCTAAGAGATTATGTGATGGTGGAGCTTGTTCAAGGGATGGGAACCCAAGATATCAAAACTCCTTCCCCGAACAGTACAAACAGGTAATTACTTATTTGTTCTTCAGTCTTATTTCTTCATTCTTCATTTTATCTATACTCCTAATACCAACTATCCAAGCTAACCATGTTAACCATCTCTATCAATATCTTTTACCTATGACCAATATACCCTTAGGCTTCAAAGTCATACATCAGCATACTCCGACAAACCTAAATATATCTTCCACACTCTAATCTAGAACTTGTAGTGCATCCCAGTTTTTTTTTCACTGCATGACTAATTTCAACTTTAGCTTTGCCATTAACACCCTTTCTAAACTTTACTCCTAAGTAATTAGACTCTTCCATAACTTCTTGTTCTTCACTATACAAACTGATTCTATGATCTGGTCTCCTATCCCTTTTAAACCTAGCATCTTACTACTATTTCCAATTACTCTGAGTGTCTTCCTCCAACATCCATCTTCAAACTGGCCCACCAGTCAAATCTACCCTTTCTTTGATTTAGCTAACAACACAGCATCATATGCATCCAACAACTGCAGCAACTTTGTTTCTACATGGTTAAGCATAAGATCACAATTACCACACCTCTCATCTCACAAAGAAAAGCATATGTCTGTGTGCTTTTCAGATTGTGCTAGAAGACCTCTGTCATAAAATTTAATTATCTGAAGTCCTTTACTTACATTATGCCCTTCGAACTGAAGGGCAAATACAGCAGTGGTGCAACACTATGCCCCATACATGAACACATTAAATAAAAACAATGTAACAATACACAGTTTTGATATACCCCTCATTTACATATCATTCACTCACACTATCACTCACTTTCATACATTCACTACTTTCATTAGAAAAGCACATGACAGCATCTGACAAGTCTTCAGTGAATCTAATGCAAAATACAACAGACTTCTAAACATAATTCATTACATGGAGAATGTGGGACAAATACTAACATACCTTATAAGTCTGTGAAAATGAAAAGGCTGTGTTAACATCATCATCCACAGGGAACTGCCAACAGCTTGAAGTACACATTGGATCATCATGGCCATGGCTAGCATCCTAAAGGCAAAGGTGAAATGCTGACAGTGGATAAAAAAACAAACCTTCAAAACACAACCCATACAACAAATGTTTGAAAAAATTTCATAACAGCAAAACAGACTGTTCTTAACTTCACATATCACTGTTTTTACGTTCTCCTACCTTTCTTAAACTTTCCTTACACAACTAACTTTCTATCCTTACACATATTTCAGAGGTACAGTGCACTTTAACTTGCACATATTCTAAAAACCTACAATTGTCTGTCATTTGCAAAACAAAAGTACACATATAATCTTCAGGTTCCCCACCTGCAAATGCTTCCATATAAAGTTTCAAGAGACTTCCCTAAGCCTAAAACTGATGAGCAAAAGATATGTGTGAAAATTAAGACCTTACTTCATTCTGGATAAACTGCAAAAAATATCAAAGAAAAATGTGATTGCATCCCCTCCACTGAATGTGACCCTGACTTTTAACTTGACCTACACACCTCCAAAACTTAATCAAGCATGGAACTGGGTACAGTACCTGCAGAAAGGCTGAGGAATAGGTATATAAAAAAAAAAAAATAATTTTCTTTATTTAAGTACTTAGTGCGGCCACCACATGCCTTCAAAACAGCATGTATGCATTGGGGCATGAAGTCAGTAAGGTTTTTGCAGTAATCAAGGTCAATTTCATTCAACCAGATGTCTATGATGGCTTCAAGAAAGCAAGGAATTAAAGAGGTGCTCCTTTCTTGAAGTTCAAGCTTCGTGTGAGACCATAGCTCCTCAATGGGATTGAGGTCTGGAGAATTCTCAAGCCATTGAAGGATGTTCATATCCTTGTCTGACAACCATTTCATGACTTTCTCTGCCTTATGACATGGTGCACTGTCTTGCATGAAGAAGTTACAGCCGTGGATCTCAAAAAAATCTATCATATGGTCACGATGAACTTCAATGTAGTGGTCTCCATTCATTGTGATGTTTTGGGGAAGCACATGAAATCCCCCATGCCCTATTTCTCCCCTGAAACAACCCAAAATCATGACTGAGTCAGGGTGTTTGACTGTCATTTGCACATAACAGAGTCAAGGGGATTCATGTGTGAGGGTTAACTTGCCATGCCTCACTGCACAACACTGGAAAGTCGACTCATCGCTCCATAAGACCCTTCTCCAGTCCTCAACAGTGAAATGTTTGTAGTTCCTTGCAAAACTGAGACAAGCATCAAGCATCTTGCGAGTCAGTAGGGGTTTTCTGGCTGGGAACAAAGAGGCAGGTTTAAGTGTCTCTGGCAGCACTCTTGAATGGTGCATTCTGCAACACTTCCGATGAGTGTGGAATAGGCTTACTTCAATTGTCTTGCTGTGATGCGTGGATTTATTAATACTTGCATCTTGATAAACTTACCATTAGTTGCTGAAGTCTTCCTGGGACGCCCTAGTACAAATTTGTAAGATGGAACTTCACCTTGTGGGGCATTCTTAGCTTTTGCAACGAGGCTGTATATGACTGACTTGCTCACCCCAGTATGCTGACAAATCTCCTCCAACAATATTTTTGCCTCTCTCAGGGTAAGAATCCAAGCCTTTTCTTGCTGAGTGAGTTTTCTTGTGCCCCAATCTACAGTGTGCATGAATGGATGTGGGACGAAAAGTGAAAAAAAGAGAGAGGGTCTTTCTTAATCCAGCAGCTCCTCAGTTTGTGGTGAGGTTATCACACTTCCCTTGAATAAAGGAATGCTTTGCCTCAAAGATAACATACTTGCAAAGATTGCAGGCAGTGATAAAAGCTGAACAGGAGTCAGAGTATGTAGTTTTTCCAAGCTATCATGCAGCCAGGTTGTCTACAGACTATCTATCAAACAATTATGCTATCCTTACAATTCAAATTGGCATCAAGTGATAGAGGAGTCAAAGGAAAGCGTGTGAATTATATACTTTATTACTGTATACTGTATCAAAAAATGGTTACATTCGATTTAACGGACTTTCAGCATTAATGGATACTTCCTCCCCCCTATTAGTCTGATAAATCGAAGGATCACTGTACTGGTTTTTAAGTTCACTGTTGCACTGCAAATCTATCTGCTCCATTTGTAATGCTTCATGAGCTGTGTTAACATTTACAGCAAATGGAGATGCAAATACTTGTACTTCCATTTTGCAAAACTTGATTCACATTCTTCTTTTATGGCACATACATCATCTGCATATTTAGTCATTCTATATGCTTGTAGTGCATGCAGCAATGTTTTTTCATTACTGGTTTTCCCTTACATATATAAGTATATTTTTTAATCCTTGTTAGAAAGATGCTAGTTTCCTTGAAACTTATAAGTGTTCAGTTCACTGAAATGAGCTTTCAAATCTATTAAAAAGGCTCTGTCTGAAAGCCAACTATTACTGGATAATTCTGGTACATTTTTACCTCATCAAGAATATCAGAAAATCTTAGTAATTCTACTCGGCTTAGCCATTGCACTTCACAATGATGGATGACATTTTGGTATTCGGAACCAAGATCACTTAAAAATTCTTTAAACTGTCTGTGATTATGAGCATGCACTCTAACTGACAACAAAAATAACAAAAGGCATGACAAGACTCACCTTGATTCGTTAGGCACAAAAGTATACTTGGTGAATAATGCAATGCAAAACAACAATATTAGAGTTACATCCTTCTTTCTTTCGTTTGATAAGTCTCACAGCAGCACTTTTATTCAACCCAGTCATGGCTGAAGCTCCATCTGTTGTTACACCAACGAGTTTCTAATTTTAAACTGTAAGTAATATATCCATCACTTTACTGAACACATCATGCTAGCTAATTACAAGAGTTCTTCAGTTATTTCAAAATCTGAAGTTGTGCCTTGTGTAAAAATGGCAAGATAAGTTGGACCACAGTGTCCATAGATTCACCAAAGCATACAGAATAAGGCTCAAATTTGTTTATTCTGTCCACTGTTTGTTTCCTCATATTGTGTTCTATGTCATCAATCCTTCAACTAACTTCTAGCCATAAGAGTCTAATATTAAAATATAACTGTTTCTTTCAAGGAGACAAAATCTTTGCTGCAGCTCATTCAAAAATTTGTTCACTGACAGTATAATTCACTTCTCTGCTACATTCAGTTTTTGCATCAACTTTGGTGCATAATTCTTTTAGTCCATCAACAATGCTAATGTCTTTTCCTAGATGTCCTTTAATTTCATTATATTTTTCTGCATATTATGATGTAAAGTGACAGCAAATTTTGTATTCTTTCATTACTGCAACAGATTCCAAACGTACTAAGTACACTGGTCTAACTTTGAAATTCACAAAAAGTATCTTTCAGTTCAATCATTTTTAAACTGTCTGCATTCACTATCAACCTTCCTCTTCTTCGTAACAAACAGTCCCATAATGTGTACTGAAATCTAATATCAATAGTATAACAATAAAACAAATGATACATATGAATGAAAGCAATGCACAACTACTTGCTTGCCCTTCTCGTAGGTAAATGATGCACAGCAGAGTGGTAGAATCGGGCTCTGTGGTGAGTGCTGAGTATGAATGTGTATGTAACATGGTTTGGACTAATACTCTCTTGAAAAGAGCAATGTACTCGATACAAACTAATGATTATTTTGATATTAATAACAGTTAGTTAATGCAACTGAATCAAAAGCCAAGAGTAAAAGTTTTTGCTATTACCCTATTCTTCTCTTATTGCATATATGCACATCACTTAAATTACAATTACTTAAGGCTCACACTTAGATAAGAATACTGCCAAGCACTCATGAGCCTAATGAAATTGCTTGGTGGGGCCTGATGAGGCCCAAAGGCCATAGTATGGTTACCCCTGATCTAGACAAAAACAAGAATATCATCAGTTGGCAAGCTCATACCCTCCATGGTAAAAAAAATGATGTACCTTTCCAAGAAATCTTGGAGTTTTGATTGCACAAAATGTTTAAGAAAGTTGATTTTCAGATCTGCAATGTCCTACTAAATGGGAAAGCATACAGTGGGAGATATCTGTAAATAACATTTTGCTGTATCAACTAAATATTAAGTGGAAAATATTGCACCTTAAACTGAACTTTTTTTTCAGTGAAATCGAATTAAGTTAGCATGGTAAACAAAATGATTTTCAAGAAGTAAGGCAACATAGAGCAATCATTAAGTGTTCCTCAAAGACCTTTATGTGCCCGATATCATCATATGATTTCAAGTTCATTTTACAATACCTGTATTTGTATGAGGGTATATCATAATCTATCTATTCTCATTTTATCACCATTAAGTTTTTGCTGAAGAGCAGAGTTAATTGTTTCAAAAATTTGGGTTAAAAAAAGCTTTGAAGATTTTTTAACTTGGTATCCACAATACATATAAAATTTTACATATTTTCTATATCTGATGTTTAGGCTATAGGAAACCATAGTTTCCTTTTTATGTATGGTAGATTTGTAGGTACTGTTAAAAGACAAAATATACATAGTTAATCATTAAAAAAAATGTCCAAAGTAACTACACTCACAACTTTGGTGCTAATTATACTTTTGAGGTGTGTATGAAATTAACAAGAGAATTCAGATAAAAAAAAATAAGTCATTCATGCCTGGGTGCTAAGACTGTTTTATACACAACTACATGTAATATGTAGGCAATGTTTCCCTTTAATAATCTCTTTATCCCCATACTCTGACTCAATAAATCAATCAGGTTTAGTCCTAAACTCTTCTAATAGCCATGAATAAAATTTCCCTCAATTCAACTAAACACACACCAACAACTAAAACCAATGCATGCCAACACTCATAACTTTTTAACTTATATTCCAAACCTTGCAAAATGTGAGATGAACAGCCATCTGGAAGTCCAGTTCTTCTTGCAGTGCAATCATATTCTTCTCTTCCTCTGTCAATCTCACATGTGAGGAAGTCTCTTTGGAATTTTCTCCCATGCATAACTTGTGCCTCCTTAAACTGTTGAAACCACGATGGGGATCCATCCGGTTCACTGTTGTCATAGGCATTTTCTCCTTTGAAGAACTTCTGTGAGGATTACTCTGCAATGGCCTTGGTGGCCCACTAGAAACCAATGAAACAGTTGGTCCATCAGCTCTGCAAGTTGGTGGAGGATCT
This sequence comes from Panulirus argus, assembly GCA_038088735.1. Classification (NCBI taxonomy): domain Eukaryota; kingdom Metazoa; phylum Arthropoda; class Malacostraca; order Decapoda; family Palinuridae; genus Panulirus; species Panulirus argus. The sequence goes on along the minus strand of JAYMFT010110649.1, from coordinate 12,035 downwards.
GAGGTCTTTGTAAACCATTCAGGCAATGAATCTGTTGACTTGGGTTTGGCCGTTACCTCATCCTGTTTCTTAGTCACATCAGAAGTATTCATCACTTTGAAACAAACCACATTAAGCAAACTGTAGTTTACAGGCAGGGATGATACTGCCTTTACAGCATTATCCTGTAAAATACAGTAAAAAAGTTAACATTGGTTAACTAGGCCTACAGTAGAGGGAATGTGCAAATTAAGACTTAGGAATAAGAAAATGAGACAAGCTGCTTAAAAGGTAACTTGAAAATAAATCAACTCCTTCACTTAATCCAGATAATATTTTGAGTGACACATCCAAATGTGAAAACAAATTAAATCCTCTGCTCAATCAAGATAATGTTTTGTGTGACACATCCAAATATCATATGTCTACTGTCAATATCTGTCTATCTATCAATCTATCCATCTATATCTCTGACACCTGTTCCCAACTACAACTCCCTCAACGGGGTAGCCATGGCAATAGAGTCTCCCTAACTAACAAACTCCAGTGTCGTTTCTTTGCCTCTTGTGCCTCACCCTTAACAAGCTACTGGCAAAGTGCAACTCTTGCACAGCATTTAAAGCAGCTCCTACCTAATGCCCCTACTGATTACTTCTACTTAATGCTCTGGCATAATGTTCCTACCAACTACTTCCGCAAAATGTTTCTACCTAATGCTCCTGCTTATATGTTCCTGTCTACTACTTCTATCTATTGCTCTTAACATTTTGCCCAAGGGCAGGGCTAGCGTATTCTACTCATTGCAGGAAAATCTAGAGTAACAAAGAATGAGCTGTGCAAGTTAAGTGTTGTCAAGTGATATGTACGACAAGGAGAGACTATATGCTTGTGTACAGGATCCGAGTCCACATGTAGGTGAAGCAGAAAGAAAAAACAGCTACCTGGGACAGAGGAGTGCAACCTAACAACTACTGAAGTGCTGGCTCACTACACAAGTGTCACTAACCCTCCTGATACCCAGAAAGGAAACTCTGGTAATATACCTTCCCTGCTGTTAGCTGCCTACCAACTACTACCTACTATCAATTGCAATATATGTACTGGTATATGTGTGCATGTGTACTGACACACACACACACACACACACACACACACACACACACACACACACACATAGGTATAAGGAAGAAAGCATACTTCCCACTTATTCTCCATGTGTCATAGAAGGCGACTAAATGGGACAGAAGCGGCAGACTGGAAACCCTTCCCTTCATGTATTTCAATTTCTAAAAGAGGAAACAAAAGAAAGAGTCTGATGGAGAGTGCTCATCCTCCTCAAAAACTTAGATTGGGCTGTCTGAATGTGTGTGGAAGTAACCAAGATGAGAAGAAAGGAGAGATAGGTAGTATATTAAAGGAAAGAAACCTGGATGTTCTGGCTTTGAGACAAATGAAGCTCAAGGGTAAAGGAGAAGGATGGTTTGGAAACATCTTTGGAGTAAAGTCAGGGATTGGTGAGAAGACAAGAGCTAAGCAAGGAGTAGCACTACTGAAGCAGGAATTGTGGGAGTGTGTGATAAAGTGTAAGGAAGTAAATTCTAGTTTGATGTGGGTAAAACTGATACTAGATGGAGAGATGGGTGATTATTGTTGCTTATGCACCTGGTTATGAGAAGAAAGATCATGAGAGGCAAGTGTTTTGTGAGCAGCTGTGTGAGTGTGTTAGCAGTTTTGGTGTACAAGACCAGGTATTAGTAACGGGTGATCTAAATGCGAAGGTGAGTAATGTGGTAGTTGAGGGTATAATTGGTATGCATGGGGTATTTAGTATTCAGTGTTGTGAATGAAAATAGTGAAGAGCTTGTGGATTTGTGTGTGGAAAAACGACTGGGGATTGGGAATACCTGGTTTAAAAAGAGAGATATACACAAGTATACGTATGTGAGTAGGAGAGATGGTCAAAGGGCATTAAAAGATTAGATGTTAATTAATAGGCATATAAAAGAAAGACTTTTGGATGTAAATGTGCTGATTGGGGCAGTTGGTGGGATGTCTCATCACTATCTTGTGGAGGCAAAAGTGAAGATTTGTATAGGTTTTTAAAAAAGAAGAGAGAATGTCAGGGAGAAGAGAGTGGTAAGAGTAAGGCAGCATCAAAAGGAAACTTGTGTGAAGAAATACCAGGAGAGACTAGTAAGTGAGCTTCGAAAGGAGACTTGTGTGAAGAAATACAAGGAGAGACTAAGTGTAGAATGGCAAAAGGTGAAAGCAAATGAAGTGAAGGGAGTGGATGAGGAATAAGATGTATTTAGGGAAGTAGTGATGGCATGTGCAAGAGATGCATGTGGCATGAGAAAGGTGGAAGGTGGGCAGATTAGAAAGGGTAGTGAGTGTTGGGATGAGGAAGTAAAGTTGTTAGTGAAACAGGAAAGAGGAGCACTTGGACGATACTTACAATGAAGAGGGGCAAATGACTGGGAGATGTATAAAAGAAAGCATCAGGTGGTCAAGAGGAAGGTGCAAGGGTTGAAAAAGAGGGCAAATGAGAGTTGGGGTGAGAGGGTATCATTAAACTTAGGGAAAATTTAAAGATATTTTGGAAGGAAGCATATAATGTGCAAAAGACAAGAGAACAAATGGGATCATCGGTGAAGGGGACAAGGGAGAGAAATGATAACTGGTAGTGACTGAGTGAAGAGGGAGATGGAATAAGTATATCAAAGGATTGTTGAATGTGTTCGATGATAGAGTGGTGAAAGCCATGCGGAAGATGAAATCTGGCAGGGCAGTGGGATTGGATGGTACTGCAGTTGAATTTATTAAGAAAGGGGTTGACTGTGTTGCTGATTGGTTGGTAAGGATAATCAATGTATGTATGGACCATGGTGAAGTCCCTGAGGACTGGCAGAAAGCATGTATAGTGCCACTGTACAAAGGCATAGAGGATAAAGGTGAGTGTTCAAACTAAAGCGGCAGTGAGAAGTTTTTATCAAGGGTGTAAGGCATGTGTATGAGAAGGATGAGAGGAGAGTGATTGGTTCCCATTGAAGGTCATTCTGCTTCAAAGGTGTGTGATATCCCCATGGCTGTTTAATTTGTTTAGGGACAGGGTGGTTAGGGAGGTAAATGCAAGAGTTTTGGAGATAGGGGCAAGTATGCAGTCTGTTGAGGATGAGAGGGCCTGGGAAGTGAGTCAATTGTTCTTCGCTGATGATACAGCACTGGTGGCTGATGCGAGTGATAAACTGCTGAAGTCGGTGACTGTGTTTGGAAAAGCGTGTGAGAGGAGAAAGTTGAGAGTAAATGTGAATAAGAGCAAGGTTGCTACAATACCCGCAGAAAGTCTGAGGAATGGGTATAAAAAAGAAAGACTTTCATTTTCTTTATTTTAGTACTTAATGAGGCCACTATGGGCCTTCAAAACAGCTTGTATGCATCGCAGCATGGAGATTATGCAGTAATCAAGGTCAATTCCATTCAACCGATGTCTCTGATTCCTTGCATAAAGAAGCTGCAGTCGTGGATGTCATGAAAATTGATCATGTGTTCACAAAGAACTTCAATGTAGCTGTCTTCATTCAATGTAATATTCTTGGGAAGCACATGAAATCCTTAATGCCCTAATTCTCCACTGAAGCAACCTCAAATCATGACAGAGTCTGGGTGTTTGACAGTTATTTGCACATAACAGGGGCTGAGGGGATTCATGTGTGAGGGATGTCTCAACTTGCCAAGCCTTACTGCACCACACTGAAAAGTCAACTCATCGCTCCATAAGACCCTTCTCCAGTCCTCAACAGTGAAATGTTTGTAGTCCCTTGCAAAACGGAGATGAGCATCACGCAACTTGCAAGTCAGTACAGGTTTTCTGGTTGGGGAACGAAGGTTCCGGTGTTTCTGGCAGTGCTCTTGAATGGTTCATTCTGCAACACTTCCAAGGAGGGTGGGAGAGGCTTACTTCGTCTTGCTTTGATGCGTGGCTTTATCAATTCTTGCCTCTTGATAAGCTTATCAGTAGTTGCTGAAGTCTTTCTAGGACACCCTGGTACAGACTGACGAGGTGGAACTTCACCTTGCAGGATATTCTTGGCTTTTGCAAAAAGGCTATATATGGCTGACTTGTTCACCCCCTAACGCTGACAAACCTCCTTCACCGACATTTTTGCCTCTCTCAGGGTAAGAATTTGAGCCTTTTCTTGCTGAGTGAGGTTCTTGTGCCCCATTCTAAGGTGTGGGTGGGTGGATGTTAGACAAAAAGTGAATGGAAAAAGAAAAAAGGGTCTTTCTTAATCTAACAGCTCATAGCATGCATCCCCCCCTCTCTATAGCTTGTCCCATAAGGCACCGAGGCACTCCTCAGTCTGTGGTGATGGGATCACCAGGGAGAGTTGCAAAGTACTAATAAAGCTGATAGACACGGAAATTCTGACAACCAACAACACAACAAAAGGCCCCATATTCCTCAGACTTTCCATGGGTACTGTAGGTTCAGCATGGTCAAGGGTCACGTTAGTTGGGATTGAGTTTGAATGGAGAAAAATTGGAGGAGTTTTAGATATCTGGGATTGGACTTGGCAGCAAATGGAACCATGGAAGCAGAAGTGAGTGGGGGAGGGGGCGAAGCTTGTGGGAGCAATGAAGGATGTGTGGAAAGAGAGAACATTACCTCAGAGAGCAAAAATGGGTATTTTTGATGTAATAGTAGTTCCAACATTATCATATGGTTGCAAAGCATGGGCTATAAATAGGGTTGTACAAGGAGGGTGGATGTGTTGGAAATGAAATGCTTGAGAACAAAATGCAGTGTGAGGTGGTTTGATTGAGTAAGTAATGAAAGGGTAAGAGAGATGTGTGGTAATAAAAAGTGTGGTTGAGAGAGCAGAAGAGGGGTGTTGAAATGGTTTGGACAAATGGAAAGAATGAGTGAGGAAAGGTTGACAAAGAGGATATATGTGTCAGAGATGGAGGGCATAAGGAGAAGTGGGAGACCAAATTGAAGGTGGAAGGATGGAGTGAAAAAGATTTTGAGCGATCGGGGCCTGAACATGCAGGAGGTTGAAAAGCGTGCATGGGATTGAGTGAATTGGAAGATGTAGTATACTGGGGCAACATGCTGTCAATAGACTGAACTAGGGCATGTGAAACACCTGGGGTAAACCATGGAAAGGTTTGTGGGGCCTAGATGTTGACAGAGAGCTGTGGTTTTGGTGCATTACACATGTCAAATAGAGACTGAGTATGAGCTAATGAGGCCTTTTTCATCTGTTTCCTGGCACTTTCTCTTATGCATCTCCCAGTTATTTGCACTTCTTCCGTATAAATCCCACCCAAATGCCTCTCTTTTCTCTTTCACTAACAACTTACTTTTCATCCCACCACTCACTACCCTTTTAAATTTGCCCATCTCCCACCTTTCTCATACCACACGCATCTCTTGCACATGCCATCACTGCTTCCCTAAATACCTCCCATTCTTTAACCACTTCCCTCACTTCATTTGCCCTCACCTTTTGTTGCCATTCTACACTCAATCTCTCCTGGTATTTCTTCACACAAGTTTCCTTTCCAAACTCACTTACTCTCACCACTCTCTCCTCCTAGACATTGCCCACTCTTTTTTGAAAACCTCTACTTATCTTCACCCTTGCCTCCACAAGGCAGTGATCAGAAATTCCACCAGCTGCCCCTCAGCATATTTACATATATATGAGTAATGTGGTAGTTTAGGGTATAATTAGGGGGATGGGATATTCAGTGAGGTACACAGAAATAGTGAAGAGCTTATGGAATCTAGTGCTGAAGAAAGATTAGTAACTGGCAATATCTAGTTTAAAAAGAAGGACATACATAAGCATACAGGGGTGAGTATGAAATATGGCAAGAGAACATTCCTGGATTACATAATAATTGGATGGCATGCAAAAGCCTCTTAGATGTAGCTGGTGGGATGTCTAGATCCCACCTAGTCATTACCTGGTGAGGTATGGATGATGATTTGTAAAGGTTTTCAGGAGAGTGGAAACTATATGTGAGAGGAGGTTGGTGAAAGTAAGCAAGCTTGGAAAAGATACATATGTGATGAAATACCAAGATAGTTTGAATGGCATAAAGAGAGAGTAAACAAATGGGTGAGGAATGGGTGAAATAGTTTATTTTGTTTCATAAAGTTCACTTTCTGTCAAATATGTCAAGCACAAACTTCCACCTCTATGTACTGGTTCCTGACAAACTCATCAACAAGCTTTCATTTTTTCAGCTGATACTGAGAAAAGTTTGGAAAAGAAACATATGTGATGAAATACCAAGACAGATTTAGTGTAGAATGGCATAAAGTAAACGAAAGGGTGAAATAATTTATATAATTTCATAAAGTTCACTTTCTGTTGAATATGTCAAGCACACACTTCCAATTCTTTGTACTGGTTCCTGATAAGCTTCTCAACAAGTTTTCACCTTTTTGGTTTATGCCGAGAAACAGCATAGAAATGACATTGTAAACATATACAATTACTGCTGTTTGAAAAGTAGTGCCTGTAGTGCTCAACTGAAGAGACTTTATGGGTTCTGTTTGTAAGTTCAAAAGTCAAACATCTGGAGTTTTGATATATAATCAATAGTTTTCAGACTTGACAAACCCTGAAAGATTTTTGAAGTGCCTACATGTCATATATTTGGACAACTTCTGAGTATCAATCATACACAAGTGATTTTCTCGTACAAGTACTAGTATATCACTTCTCCCTAACATTTATAAAATTGTCAGGCATTTACGCTATATTACATATTTTTCAACTAAAATAGTTACTCTTATTCACTAACATTATCCAGTACAGAACAACACAACTTAATGAAAAATATGATGTATCCTCTACACTAACCCCACCAGCTCTGCACGTGATAAATACCTTCCGGCAGACTGATTAAACTGTCCACCTTCAGACTTGTACAATAAAATGTAATGAACTAGTATAGATGATGTAGAAGACTAAACCTTTCACTACCATGAAGCAACTCTCTCATTAAGATAATATTATCACTTATCTACTTTACTAAAATGGAGGTGGCTTCCTACACAACAATTTAGGATTTTGAGTTAAAAGTAAAGTACATCACATTATTCAATTAACATGAGAAAAAGATTTTCTTTCTAAAATTTACAGAACTAGCCATCTCACAGGTATGGATGCCTTTTAAAACTGTTATTATTACTGCCGACTTTAATATCAAGTGTTGCATTACTATTATATTGGTCTTTCAGTTTACAAGACATAAAATAATCAAAGGGCTTTAATCATTTAAATTCCAGAACAAGATAAGTCTTCTAAAAAGACAGACACCTGTTACCTCATGCATGACTGACCTTTCTACACACTGGGCACTTTAATATGCCCCTTGTATGGAGGTTATCAATGCAGAAACTACAAAAGGTATGGCCACAAGCAGGCAAGAGCAGTGGACGATGCACACCATCGTCAAAAACTCCTAGGCACACCCGACATGTTACATTTTTGTTCACATCCTGTAAAGAAACCATCTTCATTAACTCCTTTACTTTATATAATCATGCACCTACAAAATACCAATGCTAGTGACATCATTAAGTATACCAATTTCAACTCAGTATTTAAGAATACCAAAAATCTGAATGTACAGTATTCCTAAAACATTACCGCATGATGTATAATGTATACCAAAATCTGATGAAGTAATTTTGAGGGTTATAAATACATAACACGAAAAAGTTGCAATGTGTGAAAATTCCATTACAGTAATTACTAAAATAACTGTGCAGGTCATACTGAAGTAGAACATGATATAAAGTGGAAAGGGTATATATTCACTTTCCCTCTTGTATAGGTATTACTTTGGTTTCTGCTCCCAAAGGCTGGCTGCTTATGTGCCTTTAACAATAGGCAGACCATGCAATACTCAGCAAGCTGCTGCATCACATGATTATTGTGTGGCCACTAGCAACTCAAGGGTGGGCTGTTTAGATGACTGTTTCTTGCCATACCATACAACTTATAACTTTGGAAATCTTGTGTCTTCCCCAGTAACTACAACATCGCACATTTCTTAAAGACATGGTTTTTTTCACATCCTCCAGAATTTGTAAATACTCTCCCTTGCCTCTTCTTTTTCCCTTTCATTAATCTCTTTATAGTTCAAGGCATGGTCTTGATGTGGACTTTTGCCCATGACTGCAGCCTTCACGAGAAAAAAAATGCCCTTCACTGCTCCATTTCAGTGCATTTGCTATTCATTTCAAAACAAAGAAGTCAATTTTAACATGAATATATTTCATTACTTCCCCCCCAAAAAAATTAAGCATCCTTTACAAAATCAAATAAAAATATATAAAAACATTACATAATAATGAACACACTGATATTAAGAAGAAATTAAATTCTTTCACAAAATCAAACATTCAAATCATACCAAAAAATTTAACCTGTTGCCATGTTTTCTGATCTACGTACATCTGGAGTACCTGAGGCCTTTAGATTATTAGGAACAATGTTCTGAGTGCAAAATTCAATGTGTTATCACTTTAACATTTTTGTCATAATGAATTTCAAGAAGGGACACATCTGGCACTCCATGTACAACATTAACATCAATATCAGGTATCTCAACCTCAGCCTCAGTCTCCCTACTACTAGGTATACAATAAGCCTCTTTAACATGATCCACATGTACAGTCTTTTGTATATTTCCTATTCTCACAAGAAGGGCCCTAGATCCACTTAACCCTTCTATTGTTCCTAGGATCCATTTCTTCTGTGATTTTCTGCCATTCACATTGTCCCTTGAGCGACATTTATCATGATAAATCTTTTTGTTTCCCTTGCTTTGACATGATAATGACATAACGACTCTTTCTGGATTCTTACAGATCTCTCTGCTGCATCATAAGAAGAAGGCAGGTAATGCAGAACCAGCACATATGTGATACCATTTCATCTGGTGAACTTCTAAAATTCTGCTGACTGAAAAGAGGTGGTGGTGGGTGGGGAGGGTGGGGGAATTATCAGATACTAGTATTTCAGGAATTCCATGTTCAGCAACAATCAGGCATTGCTCATCTATGGTTAAAGTCATGGTGGTACTGTACATGTGCCTTTTTCAAAGGACTCTCAGTGATTTTAGAGTAAGAACATCTAAAGAGTGGTTTGTGATCAGTGATGAGTAAATTCCCCTCCATACAAATATTAGTAAAACTTTTTAGACACCACAGATGATAGAAAGGGCCTACTTTTCAATCTGAGAATAATTCTTCTCACTTGATGTGAGGGTTCCTGAGGCATAGGCAATAGAAGGTTCAGTTCAATCATCCATCGCATGACAAATGACTGCCCCTAACCTTTGAAGCATATCCCAATTTCAAGGTTCTTTCTGCATCACAGTGAACTAACAACCTAGCACTAAATACGGCTTTCTTACTTACCTAAATATGTCTAGTCTATTTCCAAGATATTCTTTTCTTTCTAGTCTATTTCCAAGATATTCTTTTCTTTAACAGCTCAAGCAAAGGTGCTAAAGTACAAGTCAGATCTGGTAACACCTACAATAATATTGTCTCATTCCAAGAAATGCCCTTAATTCACTAACAGTTTAGGAGCTGACACAGTAACAATGTTCCTAATTTCCTCCTCCACAGGACTTAACCCCAGTGCAGTTACCTTATAGCCTGGCCAAGTTACTTCCTTTCTAAAGAATATTTGCATCTACTTAATTTTATATCATGCTGATGTGGCCTGTCCAATACCTTTTGCAAAATCGCGACATATCCATAGGCATTTTATTTCCAATGAGATCATCTTGAAAGTAAAAATACTTTTCAATGCCAAATAAAATTTTGTCAATAATACTTTGAAAAAACTCTAGTGTAGACTTTTTGTCAGCGAGCAATTTGGTTCTGCAATACAATCCTCTGTGGTTGTTAATATTTAGGTAAAGGATAAGGTACTCTACTACAGCTTCGTTCACAGTTAACTAATGTTACCACAAATTCCCACAGACTTCTCTAACCTGTGTACAATCACAATAGAAGCTGCCCAACTGCTTTGATCAGGTTTAATAACTTTTTTCCTTTTATGTTGAAGGCTCCAGTCACGGACAAAAGTCCACAACAAGGACAGGCCCTAATTGAAATATAGAGAATTGAGAAAGAGAGAAAAAAAGACAGGGAAAGTATTTACAAATTTTTGAGAAAGTAAAATTGTATAATTGTATAATTCCTTTTCAACTTCCTCCTTTTAAGCAAAAGGTACAGTTCTTGGCTTAAAATGTAATGGCCTGGTATCGCTGACATTTGTGTGTGTTTCATGCCCTTTAATACACACATGAAAGTCTTCAAACAAGAACTTATATTTATTCAGTAATGATTGGAGACAAGACTCTAGGCTAACACTGTCAGAACAAATACAAGAGATCTTGTTCAACCTCAGCTTGAGAATAATAAGCCAGTTTTTACCTAACAATACTGGCTTACCTACATGACTAGCTACTATCATCACAAACTTAACTTCCTGATCATCATACTTTACTAAAGAGTGAAGCTGGTCCTCTAAATCTAATCTCTCCCCGGAATATGTTCCACATTTTACTGTTGTCTTCTCAAGAGGAACATCAGAAAACATTCTTTGGTAAAGATTTTTTACTCATAGTAGAAAAATCTGCAGCTATGTCAATTTCCGTGAAACATCCCTATCATTAATTAGCATATGTACAAAATATTTGCAACTTGGTTTCATGGCAATGATGGCAAACACAGTAAGACAATTCTTTATATCAACAGTTTCAGTCACTATTGTTCTCTCAGCCAAGACTATGCACTTTTCCCTTGTAGTGGCTTGAACTACCTTAGCAAGCATTGTATATGTGAGCTACTCTATTACATTTATCACACGTAGAATTCTTGAACTTACAATGACAGGAATAATGTAAGCCAAAACATATCCCACACTTTATTTCTTTCAACTCTCATCTCCAACTTTCTGACTCCTTTCCCCTTTTCTTGCCTTCAAATTTCCTATTCATGGGCTACTCTGGCTTCTAACTTCTGAACAGTTCCAGTGGCATTATTCACATGGGTGATGTTTTTGTATACAAATTCCTTAATATCTTTTACTGCTGGATCTATTGCTATGGGTATGCAACAAGCTTTTTCAATAACTTAAATCAAAACAGTTCACCAACTTGTTTTGAATTTTTTCATGGTGAAGGCCTACAACATACCTATCTCTCAGGGATCTATTCAAAAAAGATCCAAAGTGACAGTGGATGGATAATTTCATTAAGGCTACTATAAAGTCATTAACAGATTTATTCTTACATCTGTCTCTAGTACCAAACTCATAACTCACTGCAATTTCTACGAGAATAGGATCATGATGATTCCTAAGGGAAGAGACAATCTCAGTGAATGACGTATCCTCAGGACTTGCTGGTGCAAGTAGGCTGGACAGAGCAGTGTACACCGTTGCGCAGGCCACTATGAGAAAAACTGCCTTCCTTCTCTACACCATGGCAGTCTCCTTCAATGTGTCTTCCCCTACTACTGTAAGTCCACTGGCCAGAAAGAAAAGGCCCACTGTTTTGCAATGAGTAAAATTCTCCTCACTTTCATCATAAATGCCCAAGCATCCTGTGAAACCACCTCTCTCCATAGCTGTTGGTTGACAGTCAACTCAACTTTCCTTCCTGCACCAGAAGCAAGTAAAGAACAGGTGCATCCACCACCACAGATCAACATTTACAGCCTCATAGCTTAGTGAGAAAATCTGGACCATCCCATCCTTGTTGTCATTGCAATACATCGTGATATAAAAAGAGAAGGGATTATGTAAACTCCTACCTTAAGCTCCTCCAATTCAACACGTGCTACTTATTTCAAAACACAAGGATTACAGATGTAAAGGGATCATGAATACTGGCTATAGAAAGTAGAAACATACCATAGCAAAAGGAAGCCACTTTTAACATATATATATATATATATATATATATATATATATATATATATATATATATATATATATATATATATATAT
>JAYMFT010110638.1:0-13520 GCA_038088735.1 Panulirus argus | reverse complement strand
AATATGTCCTGATGTTTTATATATATATATATATATATATATATATATATATATATATATATATATTGCTTAGTTAACCTCATGGGAACTACGGCACGTCTCTTCAGTAAGACGGTACGGCCCGTGGTTGTGATGGCCCGGTTACAGAGGCCAGACCAGCGTACCCAAGGGTCGTACCGCCGTGCTCAGGGCTTTTAAAAGCGTACAATTTTTGTTCTTCAAACACGTTATGGTTTGGCTCCCAGCGAGGAGGCTGTCTGCCGTGTAAGGCGGGTTAGTTGATTACAGAAGGTGACGGGAACGTGGTTAACTCCTGAGGAATACCAAGAGGACAGTGAACGCATCGCTCGAATTTAGCTTTCATCAGATCCGTAGATAAACGGCTTGATTGAACGGCCGGGGGAATCTACATATATTGTCAAAGGATCGAACCCTGGCTGTTGAGATTCGCTCTCCGAAATGTAGGAACGCCTCCGACAGGAGGAGGAGGAGGTGGCATGAGGCAGCCATGAGAGGAGGTAGGGTAGGATATATTTGGTTGGGATTCGTCTGCCCTCTGTGCACCGGCTGGTCGTGTTGACACGGGGCTCGGGGAATGCGCGGTTAGTCGAGTGTAAGCTAACCGCGCACCTGGCTTAATACAGCGACCTGCGGTACTGCCCTACTGAAGGGGTCGCTGGATAATGCACGAGACAGTTCTCGATTCCCCTTGTGAAATCCCATGAGAACGTCTGACTGTGTGTGTGTGTGTGTGTGTATACACAGGTGTGGTTTTTGCAGCGTCACACAGGGCAGGTGTGTGTTCTGGAGCAGCGATGCCGCCCCCTTTCCCTGAGGTGATTACAGTTAACCACTCTCCCCCAGAGAGAGTTACCAACACACACACACACACACACACACACACACACACACACACACCCTTCCCCTGAGAAAACTACCATCACACACGCCCTTCCCCAGAGAGAATTACCATCACACACACGTCCTTCCCCTGAGAGAACTACCATCACACACACACGCCCTTCCCCAAAGAGAATTACTATTACACACATGTCCTTCCCCTGAGAGAACTACCATCACACACACGCTCTTCCCCAGAGATAATTACCATCACACACACGCCCTTCCCCTGAGAGAACTACCATCACACACGCTCTTCCCCTGAGAGAGTTACAGTCACACACACCCACCCCCCTGAGAACGTTACCCTCACTCACACCCTTCCCCACACCCTCAGCCCCGTAGAGGAAGAAAAAAAAAACTGACGACCGACCATTTCTACAAATTGTGGATTCAGATAGACTTGTTTACAACCCCCTGATATTTTGACTGCTCAAGCGGAAATTTTGCGGTTCAGTTGTCAAGTTCGCGCTTTTGACCTAGGGAGTTCCGGGCGGTATCAAATCCCTCGATTAAGGAAAAAAAAAAAAGCATATTGGCAGCCAGCGGTATCAAAGGAATCAGCGTCAGAATTAGAATGCGTTCGCTCGATTGAGTTCTGTTTCTTTACGCGCGGGGGAAAAGGGGGAAAATTGGTTTTACTGTGATTTCATCACGGAAGATATGTATGGATGGTTTTAGAGGCTACGGTTGACGAAGATTGGAAAGACCGGCCGGTGTAATTCAGTGCCCTTCTTGGTTTTGTTTTACGCCCGTGTGTTGTGGGAGAGGACTGTTGGCTGTGTCCTCCGTGTACGCGTGAATATACGGACCTCATTCCACGCTTGTACACTCGTGTGAGATGACGCCAGACTTGTTTTCATTAGACATGACACTGGAGCCTAACAGAGCCGGAGAGCTGACACCGTGAGACTCCAAGCTCCGTTCCACCACCTGTTTTACCTGACGGAGAGGTGAGTGTGGAGCCCGGTAGAAGCCCTCATAGCTCACCGTAAAGCTTCAGGCTCCTGTTTCAACAGCCAGATGCAGCTGAGCCTTATGGAACCGCTCTGACACACCATAAGGCTCCTGTTTCCCCAGTCAGGCGCAAGTGGAGCCTTACGGAGCCTCTCTGACAGACGCCATAAGGCACCAAGCTCATGTTTCACCACTTGGGTGCAAGTGGAGGCTTACGAAGCCTCTCTTGACACACGCCGTAAGGCTCCAGGCTGGCTTCCCACCAGCGTTATGTAAGTATGATATGTGACCCCCAGATGTGAAAAAGAGTTGAAGGTGACATTTAACTTGTGTACAACAGAATACTAACTCTTTTGTTTAGTGAGTGACTTTAATTAGAAATGTCAGCGGAGGGCGGGATGGCATTTTTGCCTCTCATGGGGCGTCGACTGTAATCATGGCGGAGGAGACAAAGGAGGGGAGAGACTAAGCCAGCTCACGTCTCTTCAAGAGCCGGGTTTTGCCCCTCCGTTGAGATAAACCTCTTTTCCCGCCTCCTTAACGTTCGGGGTTTATTCCCGTCCGTTGCCGGGAGAGGTTTAATGAGGTGATGGTGCCCCTCTCCCCTCCCGGGGTTAGGGGAGGGGGGGGTGGGTGTTGGCTGGCTCCTGGCCCAGAGGACACACCTGTCTTATGCCGGGGAGGGAGGGGGAGGGGGGAGAGTCCATAGACACTTTTGTGATGCCGCCCCCTCCCCATTGGCTGACTCTTGACCCACGCTCACCTGTCGTGTTGGGTGTGTGAGGCGGTGGACGCCTGCGTTGTGGCCCCCTAGAGGATGTTTTTATAATTTCACTTTTGTTCATAGTCATGGGCAAAAGGCATCAACCTTTTATATATATATATATATATATATATATATATTCATTTTTCTTGTGCCTGACTTCATTATTGTACTTCCAACAACGTCGACCAGACTCCCGCCCCTCTCTCTCAGAGCCCCTGGTAGCCAGAGGGTTGCTGTAGGGTTCTTTTGCCTCGTATGCACGACGGTGCGACCTCCCGAGCAAGATGGCACGACCTCTGTGACCCGCGAGCACAACAGTAGGATTCTCGGCTGTGATGGCCTTGGCGTTTTGGACTCGACTCGTGAGGGAGAGGTCCAAGGCCGTGCCATCAGAAGGGTTGTGTCGTCTCGTTCAAGGGCCGTGCCGTCGTGCCCAAGGCCTTAAGGTAATCGTAGGTAATGATCCCTTGGACGGGTGAAGTGTGGGGGACCGTCTTCGGTAGGCTAAAACCAGCTCTCTCAACAGATGTTCCCCTGGATGACGCGGTTCCTCCTCCTGTATTCCACGTCGTGTACACAGTAATTGTGCTAACAGGAACTTTTTTGATTTTCAGGGAGCGACGTGCTTGTTTCAGGCATACCCTCTCGACCTACCATGGTGTAGTTACTCCTCTTTGATATACTGTCTCTCTCCACGATGTCTTCATAATGTTTAATCTCTCTCTTAAAGATTTATTCATAATAGATGATCTCTCTTTAGAAGGTATTTTCAATGGATGGTATCTCAGGAAAACTTATTTATATTGGACCATTTCTAAATAATGATACGTATATGAATTTGACATCCTCTTCCTGCGTGTTTATGAACAGTATTCTCTCAAAGGCGTGTTTACAGTAGACTCTGTATTTTGAAAATGTATTTTTTAGTGTATCATGTCTCTCTCTCCCTCTCTCTCTCAAGATTTTTGTGAAGGGTGATCTCTTTCTGAGCCGTATTTGTCGTGGATAATCTCTGTCTAAGACGGATTTGTCATTTCCCGCAGCATCAGCTTGAGCAGTTTGGACTCGGATGCTGAGGAGGCCTTCTATGACGCCGAAGACAGCACCAATACCCAGGGTGAGTACCCAGTAGGACACACTCACTTTGGTTTGGAAGATCCAAGCCCCACCACACTCACTCCCTTCCCTTACACACACACACACGCACACACTAATCCTGGTAAATTACATATCAACATTTCATTATACGGCCTATTAGCGAGGGGCCGTTATGGTGGGCTGGGAGTCATTTCCTGCACCTCAGCTCGTCGGGTAATGGCCGACCTGGGGTTAGAAAATGACGCGGCGAGACAAAGAAGAGACTGAGACGCCGTCTCCTGAAGTGCACCTGTAACTGTCAAGGTGACCACTCACGTTAGTCACCCCGAGTCAGGCTGGGGAGATCCAGTCACGTCATTCGTTGTGGGGAGGTTACGGAGGACTGGTTGGGTTGTAGGCAGTCGTCAAGGGTAATACACACATTGATTTGTGAGTGAGAGTGGGTGGGTTTGGAGGTGGGTCGGGCAGAGGGCTGGATGATGCTGTGAGTTGGTTGGCCCGGAGGTGGGCAGAGGAGTTGGCGGCTCTGGAGAGGTAACTGGGGAAGAGTCTGGCCGTAATGATGTTATTTACAGTCGTCCAGGCCTTTCTGGCTTCCCCTCCCCTCTCCCACCCCCTCTACCCTCCCTCCTATCCCCTCTCTCATCCCTTCTCCCCTGCCGCCCTCCTCCTCCTCCTCCTCCTACCAGAGGCCTGGGGGACCCTGATTCCAAATGTCATGGCCAGCCTGGGCCTGTTCATGATTATCTCTCTCTCTCTCTTCCGTCAATACTTACGTCACATAAACACGCGGTCCTCGTTAACCGCCCAGGTGTCTCCTACCGACCTTTGTAAAGCGCTTCAGGCATGCCAGACATATGCTGACCAGGCAGTGGCGTGCGTGGGAACACGTTCTTACAATCTCTAAACATCCAGGATGTTGTGTTGCTTCAGGTAGTTTCTGTTGTTGGCTCGTTTCTACCCCCGTATTGCGATTAAGCTCGTTGATCTCATGCTTATTGGCTCCGTATGTTAGAGAGATTCTTTTTGAGGGGGTGATGATTCAGCTTTCCCGTTAGCGCTTCTGGTTACGTGATCCAGGTTTTGGCAGTGTGAGCGGAGGAGGGAGGCGAGGACTGGCTCCCGACGTGGGTCATCTGTCGCGTCCAGTGAAGTGCAGCTGGCATGAAATATGAATTGCCTGGTGTATGCTGATTGACGCGTGCCTCCGCCAGTTTGGGAATGTGAGGTCACCTCGACTTTTATCGAGTAATCGGAGGGAGCGGAGGAAACAGCCAGGCAATCAACCAAACGTCTAGGTGTCCAGGTGAATAATAATTGATCCACCGTCCTGTGGATAGATCCGTTAGCCAGAGAGCCAGTCTACTGGAGAAGCAGCCTGGCCTCCAGCCAGATGCACAGGGCAACCTACATTGAGCCAAGCAGTTGGCCAACTAACCAACCAACTATGCGGCCGGCCATCTAACCAACTAGATGAGTGTTTTAGGTGCTCCCGCATGTAGGCAGATTCTCCCTTCCTTCTGTGCCTTACGTGTTAGCAGGTTATCCCGCCCTTCTGTGCCTCACGCGAAGGAATGTTAAAAGTTCCTTATATAAAAGCAGATTGAGATCCCTCCCCACTGTCTCTCATGAAGGAACATAGAGGGACAGGTCCCTCCCTCCTGACTGTGCCCCACGAAAGGTAGGGAGATCCCTTCCTTTTGGCTGTACCCCACGTGAAGGCAGGGAGATGTTCTTCCTGTCTCAGCTCCACACATGAAGAGAGAGAGACATTTCTCCCTCCTGATTTATGTCTCCCATGAAGGTAAGGAGATATCCCTTCCTCCTGGCTGAGCCCCACCACTGTAGAACACAGGTTCACTACACAGGGAGAGGTTCCGCCCTGCTAAGTCCCGCGTGAAGGCAGGGAGAGAACCTTCTCTCCCTGGTCGTGCTCGAGAGAGCGGCAGGTGGAGCGTGGAACACAGACGCAGTCGCCGGGCCGGGCCGCAAGGGGCAAGATGGTGCACGCTAATGGCTCAGAAATACTCGCTCTTGTTCATTGGTCGGATGTAAACAGGAATAACTGAACCGCGCTGGCCTGTTGTCGTCAGCATCTCTCCTCTCTCCCTCTCTCCTTCCCAACCCGACCCCGTGTCTTCTGCCGTTCGTGGGACTCCTCTTCCACTCTCCCTCTACCATGTTCCTTCCCATTTCTCTTAACACCTTTTCCTCCCAGTCAGCATTATCTGTCTTTTCCACGCGAGCCTTTCTCTTGTCATCCGCCGCGCTCCCGAACTGTTACGTTTCCCACCTGTTCCTCTTTCATGTCGCCACCCACCCACCCCACACAGTCGTACTCTTTCTTTCCAGCACACGTCCCTCACGTCATCCTGTCCTTCCCGGCAGCTGCTCCTGGCGCAGGACGGTGTCCACACTTCCGCAGGCCTCCATGCCCGGCCGCACCTGGGCTTTTATCGACGATGAAGAGTGTTTACAAACGATAGCTTACTTCCCCTTAAGTCCCGGTTCTTACATTGTCAGACTTAGTACCTCTCTTGGGAAGATCAGGGTCTTAACCCCAAGTCTCTTAAAGTTCCTCAAGGAGAGAGAGAAAGAGAGAGAGAAAGAGGACCTCTTCCTCCTCCTCCTCCTCCTTCTCCTCCTCCTTCTCCAGGCCATTTTTCGTCGGCCCGGTAAGGACACGTGATCCCCTCAGACCCTCACAAGTCGTAACTCTTCTCCCGTTTTTTTAGTGGGGGGTCATGATTCCCTGGGCGCTTTGTGTTGTTGTGGTGCTGGGCGCAATTCGTGGCACCTGGAGTGCCCGAGGTGGTTTGATACGTGGCACCTGGAGTGCCTCGCCGCTGCGGAAGCCAGCGGACCATAACACTTAATTTTACAGGGAGATGCGACCTTCCGGTCAATAGCCGCTCCTCTGCCCCCTCCCTGGCGTGTGGAGTCTCGCTCCACTTTCCCCTCTCCCTCCCTCACTCACACCCTGTTCTCTCACCCCCAGACATCGTTTGTCTTTGTCTCTTCTCCTCTGTTGCGTCCACTTTTCCTGCCCCTCTCACCCCACTCTCCCCAGGCGCACATTCTCTCTTTCTCTCTCTCTCTCTCTCCCCCCTCGCTCTCACCTGCATTGACACGAAGCCCTTATTATCCGCTGATTGTAGGCGACTCTGACAGCGCGTTCCTTTTGTGTGTGGTAATAAGTTTCTTTCGCGTTGGTTTCCGTCACCTGGGCAATTTCCTAATTAATGGCTTGTGATTTTGTCCAATATGATAACGATTAGTGGTTATTGGATTCAGGCCCTGATGGTTAGGGGGAACAGGCTGGTATTTTCATGTCGTGTGGCGATGGGGAGAGTGTTTTGATGGGGCCTGGCCGAGCTGAAGGGCACGCACTGGTGGTGGGGACCGGCGTCTGTGATGTGAGAGACGTGGACGATTGGAGACGCCAGAGTGAGTCGATTTTGGGTATTGGTGATGGGGTTGGGTTGGGTTGGCGCAAGGAATGGGCTTTGGCGAGAGAGATGGGAGTAGTGTTGATGATGCCACTGGTTGAAGGGATGCAAGGGGGGGGGGGAAGGCTGGCGGTAGTGATGGAGCAAGACGCAGGTGATGGGCACGTGCCACCCGTCGTAGTGAGGGAGGCTGGCTGCTTCATCACCAGCTATCCATCTCCCCATCACCGGACACGACTCAGTCCACCTCAGGGGAACCTTGAGGTGGATACCACGAAACTCCGTGTTGTGAAGTCAGATTCGCGCACAGTGTAGGATCTGGTGACTTCGTTGGGAGTGTGATGTCACCCGAGGTGGTAGCGTTGTGAAGTCGTGTGAGAAAAGCACACCGTTGCTTCTTCCGATGACGTCGGTAGACCATGAAGGCATCGGCAGTGGTCGTTGGTCTAGACGACAAAATCAGGCACCCACGCATCGACCAGACCCAGAAGTCGAACTAGGGCTGGAGGGGGTCCTGCGTGAGATGTAGTCGGCATCGCTAACCACTACACCACGGAAGCCTTCATTATTTTCCGTTGGGTGCCGCAAGTTGATGGGTCTGTAATGGAAAAATAGTGAGGTTTGGCGGGGGATACAGGGTCGGTCCGGCCACAGTGCAGTCACACACGCACGCACACTTGCACACGAATGATGAATGTGGGTCACTACAGCTTTAGGTGATAGGGTCAATACTGATGGTTCATGGCCACTACAGCTTCAGGTCGGAGGGGGCCACAGTAGATGATTCATGGCCACTGCAGCTTTAGATCACAGGGCCACGATTGGTGATTCATGGACGCCTCAGCTTTAGGTCAGAGGGCCAGCGATTGTAGTACCACCCCTGGACATCACCCGGGCTAGGTCGACGGAACTGTGTCCCAGGCGTCCTGGGACAGAGCGATCCAATTGTTCCCCGGATTCCCGAGGCAGATGGGGGGGGGGGGACGAATCTGCCAGATTTCTTTTGGTCTAGATCCATCGTGAGCTAAATGCAGATTTCTCGAGCAGATCGAGAGAAACTTGTACCAGATTTTTTTTTTTTTAAGGCCAGCCCAACGCTAGTTTTTGTCCCGGATTTTCCGGGGATGCAACGGTGGCTGCCTGGGCACACGTTGGACCCTACATCTTTGAGACAGCCATCGACCCCAGGTGTAAAATGTCATTCTAGATATTGGTTAACGACGTCGTGCTGGGGCTGTGATAATTAGGAAAGAAATTGAATATCGACAATTTCCAGGGGGTAATGTTTTGATGTGTTGAAGCATTTAACATAATGTTGCCGTAGAAACACTGAAATTAGTATTTCATGTATTGTGGCATGAAGTATACTGACTAGGCATCGTGTGGTTGGACGGTATTAATGTCCAGTCAGTGATGGTTTGGTGCGGTCTGTCCGGCCCGTTGGGGAGAAAAGAATGGTGTTCAAAACGGCAGCTTACTCTCTCTCCCTTTCTCTGTACAGTGCCCAGAAAACTACGGGCTTGTACAACCAGAGACCAGAGAACTGCAGCGTCTCAAACAGCCCCTCAGACCCAGGCCCCTCCACCGGGGACGTTTGATGGTAGACTGTGTTGCGGAGGAGGTATAGAGGAGGCGAACCTCTGGAGGCTCCATTATAAGGTTGAGGGATGAGCGAAAGGATTTGGGCGGACGAGTTAAAAGTGTTTTGCCGGACGGATGAAAGTGTTTTGACGGACGGGTGAAAGTGTTTTGCCGGACGAGTGAGTGTTTTACCGGACGGGTGAAAGTGTTTTGCCGGACGGGTGAAAGTGTTTTGCCGGACGAGTGAAAGAATATTTTTAGGCGGACGAATGACTTGCAAGGAAGACGGGACAGAATATATTCATTAAAAGATCATTTTGTGAGGATGCGTCCATCTGACCACAGAACACTCTCTCCTTACGCTTTTTACCCCAACTCTTTTCTCTTGAAACTTGGTAAAAGCGTCTTCTAATCTTGATGTAAATTCTACCAAAATAACTTCGTTTGAGAGAAATAGATGAAAGGATTTTCAAGTATCCAGATGTGTTTGACCGAAGCACTTGCCCACCACGTTTTTGCGAAATTGGCTAAAAGTATTTTGTAATCTGCTGTCACATCGTGCGTTTTCTGTGTGGAATGCAGAAGCGAATGTCTGCCATAAAAAGAAAAAGAAAATGGGATGCGAGTTCTCCGGGTATGTTTCGAATTCTGACAGAAAGTGACGGAAACAGATTCGTCGTAGTGAGGTTATACCGGGTAGGTGAGATAACCTCCCGGTCGCGATGGACTCGCCCGACCGGTTGGTATTGATGTGTGTATTCATGTCGCGTTCTGACGTTTTCTGTTGAAATGATATCTGGCCGAAGCCAGGGTTGTAGTGAAGCGAGCGCTCTTAAGTAGACTGGGAAACGATCAAATTTTAACACTTAGATATAACTAGATTAAATGGTAACTTATTTTTACAGTAATGTACCGCAGTTCAGTTACTTTTTCACGCCCTCCCTTTATTATTTTCATTATCGTCATCTTCATCGTCCTCACCATTACATTCATTATCATTAATTCACTTATCATAAAAAATTCCACAGTCTTTGATTCAATTTTTTTCCCCCCCAGTCTTAGAATGGGATGTCCTTCAGTGTCTGAATTGGACTTCAGAAGATTGTACTCTGAGTGGCTTGTGGCCTAAAGTGTGTGTGTGTGTGTGTGTGTGTGAACCCCAGGACGTAATGTGGCGTCTGGATGTGAGGCTCCAAACGCCTTGGTCACTGTCTCAGTAAATCCGAGGGGGATTTTCCAGTAGTTGAGTTGAAATTAGTTTGGAACATTTCTTTTTTTTTTTCTAAGGTGTCGAGTGATTCGAAGGTCGGCCAAATTCGCCATAGTTTTATCCTCAGAGTTTAAAGTCCCTCACGATTGTGTGATAACGAGTCTCCTTCTGGCTCGAGTTGGGGATTGAAGGGTTGAATCTCGCTCCATATCGGGAATAAAAGTGTTGAATCTCCCTGCAGTAGGGAAATAAAAGCGTTCAATCTCCCTCTATCAGGAGAATAAAAGGGTTGAATCTCCCTCCAGTAGGGAAATAGAGGCGTTGAATCTCCCTCTAAGCAGGAGAATAAAAAGGTTGAATCACCCTCCAGCAGGGAAACAAAAGTATTGAATCTCGCTCCAGTCGGAGAATAAAAGGGTTGAATCTCCCTCCAGCGAGGGGGCGGGCTGCTTGGCTGAGTTTCACCCTGCTTCCCCCCATACGTGGGCTTGCCTGTGGTCGCTTAGGACGGGTATCGCTGCTAGTGGAGCGGCATCCAGATGTGGTAGTTGGGGGAACATGGTGCTGGACGGGCCATAGTCGTGTGACGCCTCTGGTGTGGGATATTGTTATAACAGCGTCTCTCCTGGTAATTTATAACCGAGTATCTTGGAGCTGTCTTCCTCCTCTTTCTCCTCGTCTCCTCTCCTGTCCGTCGCAGGATGTTAATGAAATGTGTGTGTGTGTGTGTATCCTATTTCTGTTACCTTTGTAACCGGAGGATAACGTTTCCGTGTAAGGTATGTTATCGGTGATCGATTTATTGGTTTATAGAACAAAATTCCCTTTATCCCCGTCGGAGGCTTGTTTTTCTCACGATATCGAAAGAATCTTACGGGAAATATTCCTTTTATTTGGGGACGGAGTTTCGGTTCTAAGGACCCATCATCGCAATGACCCCGTGAGTAAGGGAGAGCTCTCTTCTCGCGAGGCTGAGTGACGGGTCCTTACGTAAGAGATGAGTAACAGGTCTCTTCGTGAAGGACCACGGAGAGACCGGTCTCTCTTCGGTGGATGACTTAAAGGTGTCTCTTTTTAAGAGTGCTTGACAACCGGGTCTCTCTTTATGATCGGCGTGGTTCCTCTCTCTGGAAAGAGCTTTGAGGTTCTCCCCAAGTAGAAACGCGAGACAATCGACGCCATTCTCTTGGAAGTCTGCCATCTAGCGGGGGACCTTGGCATCTGGAGACAGCAGGCATAGCATTACATGCACCGGCCACGTCTCCCAGTAGGCCATTGATGCTCGCTGGCCCGTTTTAGAGCAACAGCTTTATGGAACGGGCCGATCCCTCTGCGGACCAGTTGGGAGCCATAGTTTGTATGGTTTGGGGCACCCTTAGTCCCAGTTCAGAGCAGCAGTTGTATGGACCCCTAACTTGTTGAGGGGAGCTAGTGTTCAGGGGTATGAACCGGGCCACCTGGAAGCCGCCTACGGACCGGCCGGGAACCAGCCGCAGCTTTCTGGAACGCGGCTCCCTGGAACCACCTACTTGGCGCTCTCCCCACAGCTCCTGCCTTAAACATGAAAGCTTAAACACACCGCCCCGGGTGCTGACCTCCTCCTCCCGGATTTTGAATCTTTAATGAGAAGCGAACACGTTGTTGCAGGAGGGAACATCTCTTATGTAGCAGTTGGCGGGACCGAAGGCGGCGGGGCTGGTCGGAGTGGGGTAAGGGAAGACCAGACACAGCGTGTGTGTGTACCTAGCCTGCCGAAGGGTTTGCCGACCGAAGACTCTGGTGGTATCAGGTCTTGCCCTTCCGTAGCTCATAGCTCAAGGTGGTCGAGCGGTGGATGGACTGTGTGAAATGATGCTGTAGTATGTGTGTAACGCGTGTTTATGAATATGTGTTGATCTTACGGATACAGTATGAATTTTGGATATTTGAAGAGTTTAAATGCTGTACATATATATGGAAGCTAATACGTAATGATTGGTGAAAGCCTTATTTTAGGTATTTTATTGATAAGACTAATTTAGCTTTTATGCATAGTACAGTTTTCTGTCATCTTGAATTGCTCAGGGGCCAGAACAAACTGTACCACGGACTCTCGAGAGTGAGACTCCTTTGGATGGTTATTCTTGCGTAGGGAGTCCCATGGGTGGTTAGGTCGATAGGCGTATTAAGCCCTTTAAGTCGGATGGTTGGTCAGGAGGGAGTGAGGCGTAGGGCCGAGCCCCGCGACAGAGAGTGAACAAATTTGGACAGCCCTAATGAGTCGGTCGGAAATGCCTCATCGACTGTTGAAACTCCCTTTGGAGCCGAAGACTGACAGACATTGAATTTCGATTTTCCTGAATGAGAGCTCTATATTAATTAGAAGTGCCCTTTAGTTCATGCGTTTGCTTGATTCGTTGAAGATTACGATTTTTCTCTCCTCGTTCGAGTGAATCAGCCATCACGAGAATACAGCGACCGTCCGTAGGGAACGGTAACTGTGAACGCCACTGGCAAATGTACTTCGGAACTGTACTGTGTACAGAGAGGAACGCAAGCTGTGCCGTCGTGCGACAGACGAGACACGGTCATAGTACACGCAAGTTGTGCGACAGTAGACGTTGGGTAACCGAGTCGCACCGATCTGTACTTACACCTTAGTGCGAAATGTACAGGCGGTTACATGGATGTACAAGCAGGTGTTTTACATACGCAGATGTATCTGTGCGTGTACAGACGCCTCTGTGTGTACGTAAAAATAGTTGTTTTGTGTGTACAGGCAGAAACCATTGTATGTACAGGCAGCAGTCAATTTATGTACAAGCAGAAGACTATGTATCTGCAGGTATAATATGTACATGTACTCGTTGTACACCCTTGCCACTTAAATCACTCGAGTACACAACTTTATCGAAAGTAATAACTCACTGGACAATGTATTAGGGAATTTGTTGAATGAAATATTTTTTCATTTCATTATGGTTTGGAGATTTATAGGGTTAGAATGATGGTATTGGCTAATTTTTTAAATATTGAAAGCTAAATCGGGAATATATATCTTTCATATGGATTAAAAAAAAAGAAACGTTTTACTGATAAACACGTATTTAACAAAAAAAAAAGATATGGACACTAATTAATTAATTTAGAAGATTAAAATGATGCGAGTGCGATATATATATATATATATATATAAATAATACATGTACACACACACACAAACGATGTGGTATACAGGGGTCGACGTGCTGTCACTATACTGAGCCGGGGCGAGTGAAGCGTTCGGGGTAAACCATGGGAAGCTCCGTGGGGGCCTGGATGTGGATAGGGAGCTGTGGTTCCGGTGTATTGCGCTGACAGCTAGAGAATGGATGTGAGTGGATGCTGCTGTTCTTCTCCTGTTTCTGGAGCTACCGTGCTAGCGCGGGAAACGGCGACCAGTATGAAAAAAGAAGAGAGAGAGAGAAAAAAAAACATATATATATATATATATATATATATAAATATATATATATATATATATGGGAGCGGGGGGCTGGAAATCCTCCCCTCCAGTTTCTGCTTTTCCAAAAAAGGAACA
>JAYMFT010110627.1:0-13520 GCA_038088735.1 Panulirus argus | reverse complement strand
GAGAGAGAGAGAGAGAGAGAGAGAGAGAGAGAGAGAGAGAGAGAGAGCGTAAAATCATAAAAAATACTATACTGCATTCCTATACCCTGCATCTCCGTATGAGGGAAAACGCCTAGTAAGCACTGGCGACCCATAGCCACCTTTGAGTTCAAGACCAGAGAAAGAACCTGTGCCACATGCCCCACCAGGGCAAAACGTATGCTGAGGTCGTATCATTGGATCACCGTCATCCATCACTGTCACAAACAATCGTCAACCTGACTGTCATGAACTACCCTCAACCTGACCCTCAGGAACCATCGTCAACCTTCAAGTCACGAACGACAATCATTCTCATTGTTATGAACCACCACAAACCTAACTGTCATGAATCACCATCAACCTTGCTCTCAAAAACCATGATCAACCTTATTGTAATGAACCACCATCAAAATAGCGTGTTATCATTTATCAACAGA
Organism: Panulirus argus; assembly: GCA_038088735.1. Lineage (NCBI taxonomy): Eukaryota > Metazoa > Arthropoda > Malacostraca > Decapoda > Palinuridae > Panulirus > Panulirus argus. The sequence goes on along the minus strand of JAYMFT010110627.1, from coordinate 13,062 downwards.
AACTTTACATACAAAAGCAAGTATATGATAATGCCGCTATTCCTAAGTCTAGTGTGTAACTAACACTTTGGATTTTGCTCCCGAGTGCTAGCTGCCTGCGTACCCCCATCACTAACTAGACCACTCACCACCCATCACATGATTACTGTGAGGCTATTGGCAACTCAAGGATAGGCCATTTGGATAAACGTTTCTTTTTCCTGCACTTCGAAGCTCTGTAACTCTCTACCCTCTCATGTCATTCCCAGTAAGTACGACGTGGCACATTTTAAAAGACAGATTTCTCACTTTATCCAAAATTAGTAAATACTTTCCCCTTGTCTCTTCTTTTTCCCTTTCATTAACCTCTCTGTATTTCCATTAAGGATCGGCTTTGATGTGGACTTTGTTCGTGACTGGAGCCTCCAACGTAAAATGTCAACAATTCGGTTTGTTCATCACCTGTCGTTCTCCGATATCGAATAATTCTTTTAGTTAACCTTCATATGCTATCACCTTAACCTGATCTCGACCTGGCAATGCTGCGGTTACATACCTACATTGATTAACCCGTGTTGCCTGCTTTAAGGGAACAAGGAGTTATTGTATCATCCTTCCATATCAGAGGTAATATAGGCATGATAAGTTGCGAGGCTGGAGCTCAAAGTCCATCTTTACTATCATCTTTATAACAAAAAGAGAAGGGATGCGTGTCTTTGGTGATAGGATATACGATATACTCACATTCATTCTACCTTCCGACTTTACTACACAAATCTCCCTCATTAATCCTCCAAGGTATTTTTTTCTGCCTGTTTCCCGCGTGGCGTGGTGACGGTTGGAGGGTGAGGAGAGAGCCTTTGTTTTGCTGTCCTTTTCTTCCACTGCTTTTAAGGGGACTGCATCTCCTTTCAGCAGTGTTACGGCCAGACCACCTCGCTTGGACCTTGGGTCTGTTTGGTCTGTGACAGCCATTAACCATTATGTTCCCATTTAGTATAATCCATTCATTCACCAGTCTTACAATATATAAAAGTATGTAAGTACTTCTTTAAGTGGTTTTCAAAAAGTTTCTTGCTTAATTTCATGTTATGGTCTCCAGGTGTTCTATCCCTACATCCTTCGAAAACAACTTCACTATCTACGTCATCAATCCGGTTTAAAAACTTAAAGGTTGTGATCGGGCCATCCTTCACTCTCCTCTCTTTCATGCTAAACAAATTTAAGGCCTCTAATCTTTCCATGTAACTCACCTCTCTTATATCTGGACCTCCTTTGACAGTAATTTGTTCTACTTTAGGTGTAGTGGCCAAACTTTAGGAGCACATTTTAGGTCTGGCTTGACGTAGGGTGTGAAAAACTTCCTTACTAATTCTTTATCCATGAATTTGAATGCAGCTTCAGTATTTGCCAGCAGACATTTGATCTCCTCAGCTGTTCTCCTGAGGTAAGACTCTGGCGACACGTTAGGGACGATGTCGACTGTCTAAGTCTCCTTATAAATTAATTCAATTTTCCTTGCTTTTCGCTTCCCCTCATGACCTTTGTGTCATCTGGAAGCACAGTGAGGCAGGAGTCTGTAACCTTCTGACAGGTCATTTACATAAATCAAGTCGAGTAACCGTTCCAGAACAGAGCCCTGTGTCACTTCACTGGTGACCTCATCCTGTATTGAGAAGGCTTCCCTGATATGCGTCTTTTGTTTTCGTCCATTTGGATAATCATCTGTACATTGAAGGAGTCTCCCATTAATTTTGCCCGGCGATCTATCTTTCGGTAGATTGTCAAAGACTTTCTGACAATGGAGATACAAACAGCCCACCCAGCCTTGACTTTGTCTAGAAAAGAGAGCTCGCTAATGTAAGAATCTTAGAGGTTCGTTACACATGACCTCCTTTCCTTAAAACCGTCTCCCACTTAAATGATTTCTCCTCTGCAAGTTATCTCTTTGCTTCCTGACTATCTGTTCGCGCACCTTACAGACCACACTCGTCAAAGGGACATGTCTGTAGTTCAGTGCCTCTCTCCGGTATGATGTTTACTCTTCTTCACTCCCTTTGCACTTTTGCTTTCTTCATCAACATCTTGGTCAGTATTTCAAGTGGTCTGTCAAGTGAGTGCATGTGCTTATAACTGAAGCACTTATGGTGAAATTTCCTCAGGACCATACGCCTTGTATGGGACAAGACCCTCACGTATTCTGTTAAAGTATCTCTTCCAGATGTCTCAACGCTTTATACTTCGCATATCCCTTTATCATCTTCTACAACGCTTCCCTATAAATACCTTAGCCTGATTAGCTGTTTTTCAATTGGTAATCTATTCTAGATGAATTCAGGAAAATGTTTTAAATTTTCTCCTGCCTTGTCCACAATATTCTTTTCAGAGGTTCTTTGTTCCTCCCCTCTTATCCTGCTATACTCGTTCATTGTTCTCTTGTACTGTGAACACTTAAGTTGTGATTACTATTTGTGAGTTGCGGAGAGAGAGTTTTACACTTGTGTTGCCCCCTCTCTTATTCCGTTCATCCACTACTCGTATACTTTTAAAGCATTGTGGTGGCGTTGAAGTGACTGTATTGGTGTTGACATGATTGTATTGGTATTGACTGTGCTGGAGTTGAAGTAACTGTTTTGGCGTTGACGTGATTGTGTTGGAACTGACGTGACTATATTGGTGTTGACAAGACTGTGATTACTTTTTATGTTACGTGGAGAGTTTTGCGCTCGTGTTGCCCCGTACCATGTCTTTACTCCTGTGTGTGTACACACAGTATAAATAGCTGGGCTGGGTGTGAGCGGATTGCCATGACCAGGATTCGAACCCATGCGTCGGGCCTCGGCTAACTCATGGTCCGTAAACCTAACTACCATATACCGTGTTGGTGTTGATAATGACTGTCCTGGTGTTGACGTGACTGTATTCACTTCCTTGTATGGTACGGGAAGAGAATTCTAAACTCGTGGGAATGGATTCTGCATTAAGACAAAGAGGGGAATGGATTCTGCGTTTAGGGTAGAGGAATGGCTCCACCGATATGACAGTGAGGGATATCGATTCTGCATTTACGATCAGTCCCCTCCGTTAAACTTTCTCGACCATCAAACAACTTTTTAAACCCCTTTTTGTATATCATCAACACACACAGTTTCATCAGTCATCTTATATTATTCAACCACCACTCACACCCTATTCAAACACTACTTTACGTCCTTTCCAACAAGTTTCTTGTTACGGCCTTTGGTTGCTCTGTCTTTGTACCCTTCGAGGAACCTTTCACTGCCGACATCAAATTGGTCTAGAAAACTTAAAGGCTGTGATCTAGTCATCCCCTTACTCTTCTCTTATTCATGGTGAGCAAGTTCATGATGGCCTCGAATTTCCCATCGTACCTCAACTCTCAAATTCTGGTACCATCTTTGTTGCCCTCCACTAGACGTTCTCTAATGGCTCTTTGTGCATCTGTAAGTCCAGTGACCAAACGTGAGAAGTATTTTCTAGTTTTGACTTGACGAATGCTATGAATAGCTTACTGAACATTTCCTTATCCATGAACTTTAAAGCAATCATAATATTTGCCAGCAGAGAGTTTGTCTCTCATACATTTCTCCTAAGGTGTAGAGGTCTGGAGACATGTTAGGTACACTATCGACTCGCAGGTCCCTGTTGCACAGGCGATTACAGCAGACTACTTCCTGCTTGCTAATATTCGTATCGAAACCTTCATTTGTCGTGACCCACCCCAATTACTTTGATCAAATTTCATCAAACATGTATCAAGACCAATTTTGGACTTTCTCTGGGTCCTCTTGCAAGCTGGTGCAATCGCTTTAATTCTGTACTATTCTCGTGACTTTAACATCATCCGCGAACGTATTCAGGTATGAGTCCAATCCCTCTGTCAAGTAATTCAGAATAGATCAAGAAAAGCGATGACTCCAGGACCGAACTGCTGTTGACGTCACGTGACCGTGATAGTGTTGACGTGACTGTGGTGAAGATGTGCATGCGTTGATGTTATACGAAGTAGTACAAAGGATAACATTCACGTTGACATGAATGTGCCGGTGCTCAGGTGACTTATGTTAATGACATTACGTACTGTGTTGGCGGTAATAGCGGTGTTAATTTTGACATAACTATGACGGGGTTGACGTGACCATAAAAGTGTTCAGGTGTCTACGTTGGTATTATGAATGTGTTGGCGTTGACATGACTCGGTTTTATCATGTATATGACGGTAATGATGTGACTGAGTTACCATTTGATATGATCTCGTTAGTGCTGACGTGATTGGAAGTGCTGATCCGCACTGGAGATGAGTTTATGGGTGCTTGACATGCTTTCGAGTTGACGTGACGATGGTGGGGATGAGGTGACGCAGTCGAAGCAAAGGAGCGGTGTTTTGTTTCTTTGAATTCCATTGTTGTACTCTGAAGTCCCTGCAGTTTATCGCTTGAACATTTACTTATCTCAAAATCCTTCAGTTTTAGCGTAATGTTATCATGTAATGAACTTAAGGGACAGTAAATCAAATATTTGTACGTACAAGCACAACAATGCACACGCACACACACAAGCAAACGCAAGCAAGGAAGCAGTCAACCCACTGACTCCAAATCATGGACAGTAAGTGAAATTCCCCGTCAGCTAAAGCAGCGGGTGCAGCTTAGTATGTGTGTGTGTGTGTGTGTGTGTGTGTGTGTGTATGTGGGAGAACAGACACTATGCTCTGGTTCTGGCCCGCTTGGAGCCAGCTGCCTTGCCTCCATACTTGCCATTCGCGCTTGTATGTTGGTGCTTTACAGCCTGAAAACGTCAGGGTCCATTGATTAAACACACATTAATCAAACTCAGCTTTGAATATGTCGAATACTTCAATTAAGTATTATAAAGCTCATCTATGAACCTTAATATCAAAGATGTCATTGTCTGCCTACGCTCTATTGACTTAATTTACAGACCACTTTTGTTATTATCTCAGCCCTGGTGAAACACCCGCCTCCCTGGCTAGACTGCCCCGCGCGCTGCCTCCCTGACCCCTGACACACTTTGTTCTGTCCGTATGTTCCATCTTCTCCCCATCACGTCATCTTAACACGTTCAGAAAAAGCTTCCTGTTCTGTTTTCTAACTGCTATATGTTTCACGTAAACAGAGACATACAGATTGTTCCTGAATGCCTCTTCTTTTTGTAAACTACCAAATATAAGAATTTTTTAGTATTTTTTCTGTCTGCTGTACTAATAACTGATACCTGGTGAACAGACAAAATGGAAATTTTTTATTTTTATTGGCTTAGTAAGCGTGTTGTTCTTCATTCACTCGTTTGCAAACAACAAAGAAAGCGACTTCAGTATACGGGACGCAAGAAGAATTTCCATCAGCATTCAGCAGACATGGGGCTGATTGTTTTCAGATTTAGATATTCTTTTCAGAAAAAAAAAGAAAATAATATAGGTATAAAACCTTAGCAACTGATGACTTATTGTGAACAATAAGTGTTGCAGATGTTATGCAGCCAGAGGCCACCCTGCCCTGTGGACATCACCAGGTCAAAACACTCAGCACTTTTGTGGCCATCATGTCGTCCAAGGCCAACAGTCAGGCGTGAGAACGGGTGCGTAAGAGTGTGTGGGAAAGGGTGTGAGGTACGAGTAAGGTGGAGAGAGAATGTGTGGTGACAGTAAGACGTGCGAAAGATAAAGTGCGCGGAAGACTTAGGGAAGGTGGTAAGGCAAGCCTGGAGAGGTCGGCAGGTTGCAGACACTGTGTCACGAGTGTCCCTGACTCACTCCCCGGCCCCGGCCTGGGAGATAGTGTTCCCCGGGTACACTCGGCCCTGGTCTGGGTAATAGTGGTCTCTAGATACAGACCTCCCCCCCCCCACGGTGTGTGTTGGTCCATGGGTAAAACCCAGCCCTGGCCTGGGGTGTGGTGACCCTGGGTACACCACGGCCCTGGCCCGGGGTGTAGTGGCCCCTTGGTACAACCCGGCCCTGACCTAAGGTATACTGACTGGTTCCTTGGTGTAAGCTGACCCTGGCTTAGGATGTGGTGACCTGAGGTACAACTTGTCCCTGGTCTGGGGTGTAGTGGTCCTTGGGTACACCCAGCCCTGGCCTGGGGTGTAGTGATCCCTGGGTAAAACCCAGCCCTGGCTTGGGGTGTGGTGACCCTGGGTACACCTGACCCTGGCCTGGGGTGTAGTGGTCCTTGGGTACACCCGACCCTAGCCTGGGGTGTTGTGGTCCTTGGGTGCACCCCGGCCCTGTAGAATGGTCTTACCAGTCGATATGTCTAGTTTTCTGTCTGTATATTTGTCTTGTGTGAACAGGAGTGTGGATCTCTTTGCTTGTTACTTTGTACGTAAGCGTGTGTCGATGCTTGTGTATCACACTGAACTCCAGTACTCAAAGGTCCAGGTTCTGTTCACTTACTCAGTTTCATGAAGATTTCTGTGACAAAATCATATACAGTACCCTTAGCGTCCTCCCCACATTTCTCCAAAGGAAGAAAAAAAATGCGAGTGAATCCAGGTGACTCGCCAACAGCTGTTGAGGCCAGTATTGTTAATATAGGCTTATGGTAAGAATCAGGACAGTGTGACATTTGACCCTTTAGATTCCAGACGAAAACTTAAATGGAGAAAAAAAATATTGGTGTCTTGCCGAAAGAAGGAAGGTAAATGAATGATTACCAATCTTTTGAGCCCCGGATATAAAGGACTGACGAGTAGTTGTTACTGATGGAGTGATGAAAGTGTGACGAAGCTTTCTCTCTCTCTCTGGCTCCACTGCAAAGCCCCATCTCGCCTGCAGCCTCAGTCCCCGTGACAGTTCGGTTATAACGGCAACTTGTCCTGAAGGATCCGTGCATCTTGCGCAACCACACTCTCTCCCACGTTGCTACAAAAGCCCTTCTAACCCATATCCATAATTCGCGTCTCAATGATGGGTTGCGCGTTGTGTAGCCTTTGTAGCCCGCAGTCACAACTCATACCCAAGAGAGAGGTCGCGTTACAATCTTTTTTTTTTCACATTCAGTCGTAATTCACAACCCGGCTTGAATGGCCCACATCTGTTGCATCTTGGACATATAACTGCCGCCACCGTTATGTAGCGAGTTGTTCAGTTACTGTCTCCCGCCACCATGCAGCCTCTCTTAGGCTTTTTCCCCTCCTGCAGTAGCACCATGGGAACTTAACGCGCTTCCTCCCTCCTACAGCACACCCACAGGACCTCAGACACACCTCCTCCTTCTCCCAGCACATCCACGGAACTACGACAACGATTCCTTTAAGGGTTGGTATGCAATGAAAGTGCGTTTGGTCTTGATATCATCTTGGACTTCTGAAGGTGATCTTAGGATATTTTGGACTCCTAAAGATCTTGAAGAGTTTGTGGCAGGTGGTTATAACTCTTTGTTGACGGCCTTAATGATCCACGCAGTCAATAGTCCTGAGGACCAAATAACCAACCCTTCTCCTGCAGCAACTCCACAAGACCTCTGCAGTGTCTCTTCTCTCCTGCTCCAAGCAAGATGAATTTAGCTCTTGGTCCAACTTCAGCCATCTTATGCCGCTGAGGAATATGGTTCAACTCCGAGCTCATGCTGGAATCCTCTTGCAACGCTGGCAGGAGAGAGTGTCCTGCAAGAAGCTGTTTCTTCCTCCATTCACTCCACGATTTACTGAAGCTTACAATAAAGCCCAAAACATGCAGTTTTGATGAATACCCTCCCATGTGGAATATAGGCATCAGGACCACGTTGATATCCTTGATGAATATGCCTACCTACTCCCACAAACCTTGGGTTAACGTACTCTCTGCAAGTCTGCGAGGAATTAGACTCGCGGAGAGATGATAAAAGATCTGATGGTTGTCATATCAAATATTATAACGACTCTAATCTTCAAAAACACCAGTATGGAAAACATCGAAATTGTACCCAGTCGTGAGCTATTTGCTATTTGGCAGACTTAAGAATTAAACAAAGTCGGCTATAAACCTGCTAATTGTAGGCTTATATACCTAACTATAGCATGAAAATGCACCGAATATGAACTAGCTCTGTAAACAGTATTTGGTAAAACATACATTGCTGCCTGGTACTCTATATAGAAGTGGTCATTAGTTCCCTGAGGATGGCAAAACAGTCGAATTCACCCACGTATCAACCTCACAAAATCAAAATCTGAATTTCTACAGAGGGAAAAAGAACACAAGCTCTGGACATCTCCCCATCCTTGCCTGCAGGTCTCGCAGGAGCCTGAATCCTGGGCAGTCAACTGTAATATCTCTAAACGAGCAGCTCTATTCAAATGGCTAGGGAACTTCAGTGGCTGAATCAGGAGGTTTGTGGCAATGTCTTTCTTCGTCTGGGAAGTTTCTGTATTACCAGAAACTTCATGAAGGCTATAGGACAACACTATACAGATTTGGGGCCTCAAGAGGTATGGACAGAAAGTTCAGCGTTTTTGAAGAACAGTGCTAGTAACATAAAAAAAAAAAAAAAAAAAAACAATGTGTAACAATATGTACAAAGGCGCAATCATTGAATGATAAAGAGCGAGCAGGACACTGTATCCGAAGTACTGGTACACCTGGAAGATGAAGTAAATATATGAGTCTCCTCCAACAAACACTAAGATGAGACATTGCCGCAACCAGCAAGTCTCTACTGGGAAAAACAAATGACAATGGTGCTGATACTGCATACGTTTATACGTGCGCAACATACTGGCGTTTGGCAGATGCATATCCCTGCCTTCCTTCTTATGTTACAATGGTTCGCCCACCATGACCACACTAACTATATGTGACGTGGAGTCGTGTATGCAGCAGGTGTAAGTCAACGGGATGTCTCCCGTCAAGATGTGTCCCAACACTTCATGAAAGGAGACTTTGTTGTCAGAACTAGACACAAAACATTCAGTTGGTCTAGTACTGACCTGACTTTATCATATGTTGATAAAGTTGGAAAATTCCCTGGGGGTCTGATATGTTTCACATGATCAGATATCGTCAGGGACAAATGGTGCTTGAAATATGATGCATCCAACTACCCTGCTGATAAGATATCCGTCATAATTGGTTCATACATGGAAGATTACGAGAATGAACCCTCTTCCGTCACGGACACCGGTACTTCAAGAATGAAATAGGAAACTGGAGGGGTTCAAAATCTGCTGAAGCAATTCAAGCCATTCTTAGTATTTAAAACAAACCTCAGGATGTGACAAACCTTGCTGCTCGGGACATTGCCCCCTACGAGCATAAATACGTATTTCATACATATGGAGAAGACAAGATCAGGACTTTTGTGGTAACTCAACTATGTAAATGGTAACTTAAGTTCCACCTGAAAATAAAACTCTGTAAACTGCTAAGAAAAAAAGACTTAAAAGGAAAAAACAACTAAAGCTGATATAATGCTCTTTCAGCGGCTTCTTGTGGCAGGATATGAGTTGGATCTTTTTACAAAATCTGTGCAGACACAGGTGGAAATCTGCGATCCACAAACAGATGCGTCACTGATGCGTCAAGCGTTGGTCCAACCTAATGGTAAACCAAGAGGATCATCCTAACAGCCGTTTGGAGATTATTCCTAGTCTCTCAGGGGAACTATATTTAGCCATGGGTGCTCAAAGGTGGATGGTGTGTTTGGTAGATACGGAAAAGAGTCAGTCAAATCTGAAACGAGAGAGAAATGGGCAACATGAAGCAATATTGACGGCAGAAACATTCCTCTATGGCCAAGCTGGGAGCATTTTGCAAATCATTCTGAAAGCAAGTCTGATTGAACTCCTGAGTCAGCAAATACTGATCATTTCAAACACTAAAAATTATGAATTGATCGCACCAGGAGACCTTGCCGATGAAACGGCTGCAGAAATCGTTTTATGCACGACCGACCCGTGAAGAGGCTAATACTTGTAGCATGATATATACCACTACAGCTCGTCAAGCTGGATTCGAACGTTATCATCGTGTGTCGAGACGCAGATATGCTGGTGCTGATGGTTTCACTTTGCGACACAATTGAGTTAGGACAAAAGAGAATCCACGGTATCAGTGCTTTTAAAACTCCCACCATCCGTTTGCTCGTATGCACTGTTCATGTCAGGGTAGCAGCCAACCACCCATACTGTCTTCAGTTGCGTACCACACGCACACTGCAGACCAGCCACGTTTGATTGCAGTCCATAGGAAAAGGTTAACTCCATGTTTCCGACAGAGCATCCCAACATGTCACACGCTGAGTTGATACCACACTCTTACTCGCCTCTCTGGACAATCTGAAAGACGTTCCAGGGATGTTCAACTGCACTGCATTGTACTGGACGTGGGATCCGGATTTTTGAATAACCATCGAAGGACGTAATGGAGGACTTCATTCGCAAAATCTGTCCTCAGGTACTACTGATACAGCCATCAAGGATGTGCATCATATGCTATTTCAGGATACCAAAGATCGGATTTTTTCCCCTAAACCAACTGCTGTCGACGTGTCCACTACCACAGCAAGTTTTGGAATTTAGCGTATAACGCTCCTCCCGACTGTAGGTCAACCATAGGCAATGACTAGCACAAGGATACCACCATTGGAAAATTGTGTCTCCATAACTGTTCGTAGATGACCCTTACCACAAGTATGTCACAGATTGTAAAGGTTAAGACTGCTTAGCTACAAGGTGTAGTACCTAATACAGATCCCATCGGTTGGATGTCGGTAGCGCAAGTTCATGTAGTGTTGGTATCTGCCAATATCGATTGACTGTGATGCATGAAGAATCAAACTATTCATAAATATGTTCCTATCTTTTGTATATCCTGCATATGTCCCATATTCCATAGCCTACGTCCCCGATGCTGTGTCAGGTGTATTTCAGCCTTTTTTTCTATCCTATCTTGGAAGAGATACAAACATATAAAATCTAAACATTAGGTCATGAAAGCAAATAAAGTCCTGACGTAGCCTGACGTGTTTGATATCTCTGTCCCAAACTTGTAGTTAAAACATTGAAAGAAAGTAACAGTGATAGGGTAATCGAACGGCAGATCTCCATTGACGTGACTCCTAACTACCCCTGTGCAACAATATGTATTTTATGATATACTAGCTAAATGGCTAATTTATATGTATATATATATATGAATTTAGAATAAACAGGTTTGTAGCTGACTTGTTTTTTCATAGATTCGCAAAATGCCTATCACAAACCATCTTTTCCTAGACAGCTACACTACTCTGTGTAACACCATGATAGAGAGTGTCGGCTGGGCTGGTTGTGACATTTACAAGTGGGGGATGAACACTGGCAGGCATGGATGACACCTTTTAACATTTAGGCCCACAAAAGTGATTTATTTTCCGACTTTTTATTCAAATTTACAGGTCCGCCTGGCAAGCTGTATGAAGCAACAACCCCGAGCATACCAAGTGTCGATAGACACACACACACACATACACACACACACACACACACACTTGAAAACTACATTGTAGAGTGCCCGAAAATAAGTGATTTCAGGCCGCAGGGCTCTTGAAGGCATCGAGATGTCTGTGACTATTTCATTGTCCCTGATGCCCTTGAGGTTATTTTTTTTCTTATTGCTCTACCCATAATGCACTTATGTAACTTGCTTTATGTGACGGTCATTACCATCCTGTGACCCATAAGATATTTATCCTCTAACCTGTGGATTCGTTACCTTGTATTTGATGTGTCCAAAGCCTCGTCCGCAACATAAGTAATACAAGCTCATCCTGTATATTGTACGTCCCACATATGAGGCATTTTAAACCCCACTTGTATTGCCATCAGCATCAATAACTTCAGAATTCTTTCAATCACGTTTCTACATACATATTGAGACCTATTGCTAAAAACTTTGTCACTTCTCTCTCTGGGTACCCGGGACCACCAGTCATTCTCCTACGTTGATGTATTACATCTACCATACAGTATGCGTTGTACTTGCTTCCACCTACTAACCCCCCCCTCCCCCCCTCCCTTAAATCGAGAAATCTTACGGCACAACCAAGAAACCTTGGCATCGCCTCCTATTTCCTGTAGCGGCAACTTGAGAACCAGGAAATGACACTCCTTCAGTAGTATCACGGGACTTCCTACTCACCTCCTTTTTCTGTTCCTACGCCAGCATAGCAGCAGCTCGTCCATGAGCTGCGACATTCTGTACGTAATGATGTACTACAGCGCCACTGAGCTACTCGTGTTTGTGCACTTCCGCTCTCTCACTCTTCACATTTCCAGTACTATACAAGCACCCTAAAGAGGGAGAAAAAAAAAGGGACTCATTACATCACAGGGAGCCCACAACCACTGGCCAGGTACGGGCAGACGCGTCCAAAACCCATCGTCAGCTGCACAAAGGAATACAAATGCATTCAAAAGACCACAGACCACTAGGTCCTTTCAAGGATATTTGTGATAGTGGAAAGTATCAAAAACTCACAGACTAGTGTGGAAAAATTTAGATGGTATACAGATAATTCAGAGATAATAAGCTGCAAACTGTCATTGTGACTATGGAGGCGCGAATAATGTACGTACGTCGTGGACTTGAAATGTTTATCAAGTCTGCACTTAAACGTATTTATCTACAGTACTGTTTTCAACCGTACCAATTGGCAAATAATTCCATATCTTGTCGAGGAAAAAGTAATTCGCCTCATTCGAGGTAAAGCGTTGGTCCACGAATTGTATCCATTACGATTACTACGAGTTACGTATAAATGACGGCTGGATCCACAGCCACAAATCCAGACGACACTGACATTGCATATTTTTTTCGTCAGATTTATAGTGTTCAAGATGTCGGTTCTCAGAGAAATATTGTATTCTGACGGTATGATAAAGTATATTACAGTTTACTGAACTGTTTTGAACTATTACGTAATGCCATAATTTATGATACACCTCCCTAAATTACAAAATTAAACTGTATCTATGAATGGTTAGTACTGATTAATACTTACATTATATATATATATATATATATATATATATATATATATATATATATATATATATATTTTTTTTTTTTTTTTTTTTTTT
>JAYMFT010110616.1:0-13520 GCA_038088735.1 Panulirus argus | reverse complement strand
AGACAGATGAAATGGCCACATTCACTCACACTCAGTCTCTAGCTGTCATGTGTAATGCACTGAAACCACAGCTCCCTATGAAAAAAATATATAAAATACATAATCATGCCAATATTAGGAACAGTTGCGAATTAGCTAGAACAAACTAAAACTTACTTTAACTTGAGCCTGACGCCTCACAATTGGGTTGATGTAAAGTGATTCTGTGCGCTTAACAGTACCCTGGCCAGGTGTTGGGGGGCAAGGAGGGATTTCCTGGCCACAGGCACGTTGCCGGAGCAAAGTTTCAGCTTCCTGTTGACTGGCTGGGATGGTATATGGCACTGTAAACCCACCACCAACTGACCCATTGCCAGTGAGTGGAGGCGCTTCTCCTGATATTATTGATGCTGGACGAGATGACCGTCTAGAACCACTGCTGACTGGAACTGCTGCCTCATCCTCATATACCCCTGAATCTGGTGTCCAGTCCTGGGTAGCTGAACGTTGGGCTGAAGGTGCCCGAGACCTTGGATTTATTAAATCTGAGGGCACTGGTGTCTGCCCACGGGAAGCAAACCTATCCACCGATCGATCACGTGACTGTGCACGGGATGGAGGTCTGTTATAGTGGTCAAAGCGGTCATTCATGATAGCAGATGAGAAGCTATACTCCTGTCCACCCTTGCCACCCCCCTTCCCTGGAATTCGACTAGATGGGCGACCACGTTCTAATGAGTTGCCCATAAGGGCATCACTCTGATTTACTTGTTGTAAAGAACCATCAGTGGCAGCTCCACCAGTGGGATTAACAGAAGTACGACGCGATGTTCCCCCTAGTTCAGTTGATTCACCAGCTCCAAAGCTTGTATAGCCTGGGCCACCACCACCTGGTGGAGGAGATATTGAGTCTGGTTCTTGTGCACCAGCAGCATCACTGCGGGCCATATAGTCATCAACACCACCACGCACATGTAAAGACTTTGACCTTGGGCCAGAGTTCTCATCTCGAGGACGCACTGGTGGTAGTTTGCTCACATCTGTCTGTCCCCCACGGGCTGCCATCTGTGCCTTGATGACATCCACACCTGTGAAATAACATAGTTAACATTAGGTGATCAGATAAAACATCTTACTTTCATAACTACAGAAAATTCAAGAATAACTTGTCTTTCATCAACTACAACTTGAACTATTAAATGTTTTCTAATTTTTGACTGCACTGACATTACCTGCATGGCTTCCTCTGCATCATGAAGGATGTGTTACTAACAGCAGGTTTGATAATATATATTTTCATTCTCTTGTCTTCTGTGCTACATAATCATATTCCTCTGTAACTTTAACTTCATTCTTTTAGATCTGATTTCACAGTTGCTAGCAGCATACAAATGACTTATTAACATAAGCAATTGTATAATGCACCTAGTAAGACAATAAGATGTTCCAGGAGTTGAAACAGATGCATGTACTGCATTTTATAAGTGTTCCTATAAACCTGAGCCATATTAATGAACAATGACATTACAGTAAAGATGTGCACTATACCTGGTTGATGGAAGTCTGGAGCAAACTGTTTAGCAAAGATCCTTGCAACATCTGAGTCGTCCCTTGCATGGACGGCTGAGATGTCTGCTTGTTCTGCTTTACCACGGGCTGTTGCTGTTCTGTTAAGTATAAAACAGATGGAACTAATACATGAGGAACAAGAAGTCTCATTTGATAGTGTGGGTGCCTACATATGAACACACCTTTATAATGATGATGGGAATATGTAGATACATTGCACTATGCACGGCAGCATTTACAGAATACCACAAAAACAAGGAGAGACCACTGTTTAATCTATGTATACTTAATATAATAGAACTGTTAAATATGATAACTTATAAAGATTCACTGTCACACTGTTAAGATGGAACATCTTATGATTAGTAGGCACTTGGAAGTCTAGCTATCTTAGGCTAACAGGGTGAAACTGAGATAAAGCTAAGCCTAGATTTGTATAAAGCCTACCATGAACAGAAATTCAACTTTGACAGATGACAAATGAACAAAAGTAAGTGTTACAAAGAATGTTAAGGATCTGGACATAAACTACGAGTTTAACATTCCCTGTCTTTATGGACATTATCATGACTGGTCACTGGTAGTTTGTCTTCCTCCACATTTGCTGCTCCCCTAACACATTGTCTGATATGTACCTGTCATAGTCATCCACTCCTACAGCATATAATTTTTCATGATCATTCTTTTGTCATTATCTATGTCTCTGATGCCCATTCCCAACTGAAATTACCTCATGGGGGTGGCCATGGCAACAGTCTCCATAACTAGAGAACACCATTGCCACTTCTTGTATTTTCCTCCATTTTCCTTTGCTTTCAATTTCCCATACTAGCCCTGACCCTCTACCAACTCTTCCTTCTATGCTCATTCACCATCCTCCTTCAATCATATTGCCATCATCCTTCCTGTCTGCCTTAATCCTCCATTGACCTCATCCTCCCTAATTCATTCATCAATCCAACTTGTATTTTTGGGATTCCTCTCCCTCTATCTCTTCATTTTCTAGATCCTCACCTTGATATGGCAATGTCCTCCTTCTGCATGGCTATTTTTGCTGCTCTCTGTGCTGCTGCTACAGCTGCTTCAATTCGCTCTCGGAACTTAGCAGAGCGAATGAGGAACACATGTTTCTTTTTGTTAGATGTTATGAGGACATTGTTCTTGTATTTGCCCTCCTCCTTAGTTCCATCCTGCCAAAACAGGAGACAATCACAAAAATGCACCTTACAGGAGAGAAGACCAAATCACTGTTCTGCTTCAGCTACTAAGCAGCCTTAAGAAATGAGATCCTGCTAACATATAGAGTGGCAGAGATGAAAAAAAATCTGGAAAAGTTTAACCAAAGAATATTTTATCTTTCCATAGTAAAATATTAACCAAAGTTTATCATTTCACATCGATGGGAAACCCGAAGAAGTTCTTTATATCTTCCCTATGAATACTTTACCAACTAAATAGCATGAATGCCTTAACATTATGCACCATTTTATGTGACAACAGAAGGCAAATCATGGACCAAAATTTCAATTAATCAAAGTGATAACATATATGCCAAACTGGCTGCTTTAGACTGGAAACACTAATGCTTACAATTCTAATTACAACATTGTGAGTAGAGATAATAAATTTCATTATGGTAGTACATAACAGCCTGATGACAAGGTGTACCACTGATGCTTTCCATTCTTTACAGAATCAGCAGTAAATCTATGAGTATAGTAGCATATTTCTTTCATAAACCAAACCAGTTTATCATTCTGAGGTAACTGTAACTCCAGGGTAGAGTTTATACTTAAGTTGGTGTCTCTCTCCAAATAACTGTCATTCCTGTGTATAAAACATTGCTAAATGGATGTCACATCAATGAAGGTGCAAATTTTATGAGCCTGTTATTCTAAGAGATGTGTTACTCTTGGGTTGATGCCTTTTCTGGACATACATCACTTTTAGCTATATTTCGTTCTTTGGTAGATGTTACTCCCATAAGAATCACTCATTAGAGTGACATTTGCCAAAGAATGAATACCTCCATCCTCAGCTAAGCTCAGCCAAGGAAGAGAGCCCAGTCTTAGGTAAGTACCAATCCAAAATAGATGCGATTACCAGGTGGGTATCAATCCTAGGCTGATGGAAGGTTGTGATCAGGTTGTGCCAGGCAGAGGTCTCCGTCAGTTCTTCCCTTCAACCCTGTTTATAAGCAGGATAAATGTTATATTATCAAACAGTTATCGTGCAGGATGAATATTAGTACTGTAACTGGTACATATACCCGTTTGATATGGTTTACAGGGTTAAGTGATAAGAAGGTTTATGTTATTTGTATCAGAGCCAAGTTTTCACTAAATGGCTGGGGTGGCCTAGCATGGCCTAAATGGACTTCAGACTGGCTGATGGGCTCTTAACTATCTGAACTTTGTTTACAACCTCTACTTATTTGCTAAATGAAAAATGATGAATGCGCACTAACATTTACCAAAATGATAATGCTGGTGTTACACTGTAACTCATAAGAAATTTTTTCACTTACAACCTGAAACAATGCTTTTGTATGTTTCTAAGGTGAAATTCCTTTACTGAGTCATACAGTGTGAATTATCTATACAAAGGCTGTCCAACTAGAGGCCTGCAACTGCTTAAGCTGCATCCCATCGATGAATTTCTATATTAAGAAAAATAATTAATGGTAAAATCAAAATAGAAAATATAAAAAGGGTATTTTCAATACAACAATAACCATGTTCCTGTAAAATTGGTAATACTGGTCGGTAGGAGGTCAGTAAATGAATCAGGCTGTTGTCAAAATGCTAATACCTTTACTTATTATTTAGCATACAATGTGGATAATGATAATGTGTTTGACCACAAAAATTTTAACACAGATGTGACCCCTAGATCAGATGCTGGACAACCCTGATCTATAGCAAAAAGACTGTTAAAGGTCAGAGGGAAGTGTGGCTGAAAGTGTCATCTGATTAAAAGGACTGATAAGGGTGTGTCAAAACGGTTAGGGTATGTAGAGAGGATGTGTAAAGAAAGACTGACAAAAAGGTTCTACAAATAGGAAATAGACACAGAAAGGGGTACAGGTACATCAAGGAGGAGATGGGAGGATGGAGTAATAAAGACTTTGGAGTATCAAAACCTGACCATTTAGGTGGGTGAAAGGTATGTGTTGGGTAGAATGAATTCAAGCAGTGTGGTACACCTGACCCTCATTTATAACTTCACATGAACCAAATTCGCAAGTTTTCGATTTACTTTAACCACTCAAAGTCCGTTCATCCTGAGCTAATTTTTACACTTGTATGGTTGCATGTTGCTTGTTTCATCTTCATTATCTTCAAAAGCATCATGGGAAAACATCTCTTGTACTCATGGACTTGATTTCTTCTTTTTGCCACTTTTCATGGTTTCTCCAAAGCATGCTTCTAGTTGTTCTCCTTGTGAAGAACCCTATGAAGAAGACTACAAAGCTGTTAACCCCAGTCACATTTGTAGGTTTTGTGGTATGGAGAACCTAGCCATAAGTGTGATAACTGCCTCCTCCCACTCTTATTCAAATTCAAAGGTATGCTTTATTGGTACTATAGAGGTGCCTTAAGTTGCAAGCAACTGTTCTTAGCAATGTAATATAATCCTTGAGTTGCAGTTACCCATAAAGTACAAAGTCTTAACCCCATTAGAAGTCCAACCATACTTATACAAGTTGCCTTTTCCCAATGCCATTTAAAATGAAAATTGTGTTTTAACAGAATGCAGAAATGCCGTATTTCAACAAGCAACTAGAATTAACAGCATGAAGGAAACCTTGTATTACAGTTACCCTCTTAACATGATTGGGAAAGGTATAGGCCCTGACTTATGCTCCATATCAATCAGTAGCTAATTAGCACTAGTATTTGGGGCACTAATTATAGTGATAATGATTTGGTGGATGTTTAACTGTTTGCACTGAGAAAAGTTCCTTGTGTACCCGCAACCCACTGGTGGCAGCAGTGAAGAGACGAAGGTATGGGAGTCACAAAAGTCAACAAATAAGTGACAAGTTGAGCTCACGCTGCATGCCAAATTCAAATGTCTGTACTCCAACAGGTATGGATGATTCACCATGTTTTCCAATTTTCTTTACTTCTTTGATGTTTTCTAAAAACTGATAACACTAACATCTTTTTCAATTTTCTGACAGATTCCAATCCTGAGGATCCCCTTAAATTTTCAGGACAGGGCCATTTTGGGGCCAACACTAAAAACTACTGAGAATATTTGAACAATGAAACAGCACCAGTGCTTCACTGGGCATACAACATAAATGAGTCAAGATTTTATATTGAAAGCCTCACTGATGCAGAACTATTTAAACCCACTGACAGGTATGGGGCCATCACTGAGTGGGACACATGTTAAGACACCTTCCCATAATGGACATATTATATTCTCAAATTATATTTAGTAGTAGTGGAGGAGTCACCTCTGATGTCTTTGTTTCTCATCTTTATAGTACCTGCTAGCCTTTATCTAACTCAGCAAAGTAGTGCCAAGAGCAGATGACTGAGTCTTTGAAGAAAAGTCCTCACCTGGCTCCTCCTGCTCTTCCTTTTAAAGGGATAAATCAGTTTTCAGTTTCAAGTTTATATATCATTACCATGTAAATGTCACAATTAGGAAGATGTCACTTCCAGGTAGCCATTGTTTCAAAGCAAATGTCATTTCTGGGTAAATAAGACACACACACAGATATTTCAATCCAAGATAACATCATTCCTCGAGAGATGTTTTTCAAAATTAAGTGTAACAATATTTCCAACCAAACTTCAAAAATATGATAGTTCACGACATGCAAAACATTTTCAAAGTCTCAATAAACACTTCTCCACATCCTGTTTCATTATCATCACAATCAACGTCTCTGATATCATCATGATAAAATAATTACTGCTTCTCCTTTACAGGTATTATTAATTTCTTTTTACATTTCCTTTGCCTCACACCTTCATCACCATAAACATCACTGTCTTTTTCTCTCAGTATTATCACCAATTTCATCCTCTTCTGCCTTAATCATCATATCTTCCTTGCTTCTGGACCAAAATTATCATAAGTTCTTTGTTTTTTATCAAACTCACTGCAGAGTTACACATTTGCATACATTAATATTGGTAGATCATAAAAACACCTGTTAACTTCCAAAAGTTTTGGTCTTGTACATTTAAGATTACTGCCAACTTGAAATTTTTTATTTACTAAATACTTTTCATAAATGTTTAAGTGTTTGATAAACTTTTTATTTACATATTTACATTGTTACAAAAAAATAAATATTATAACCAACATTAGATACACAGAAGAATCTGCAAAGTTTACAATATGTTAAGAGCAAAGTCTTTGGACATTGGAATTTAAAGTCTATAAAAATCCGAAATCCATACATTGCATAGGTTCACGGATTATGGATTTTTTATATTCTACCAAGACCATCAGCACTACCTTAAAGGCCTCGCTGCTGCTCCCACTGATCCTCCTCCATTACTGAAGCCATCACTGCCTGTATAAGAGGTCAGCAACCCTGGCATGCCAAAAGTGGCACACGATTTTTTTTGAGGTATTGGTTATGATAACAATAATAATTAAAATTAAAAAAAATGACAGCTTTGAATTATTTCCAATAACTACTTTAATTTTCTTAATACACAAGCTTTACATAAATGTATATATATAAACAATAATAACCATAATAAATGTACTTTAAATTATGATAATGTATGCTGCATTTGAAAAGAAACAGGCATGCACTGATGGACTTGAGAGTAAGATTAGCATTCATATAGCAAGATGTTGCCAAACCCTGGCCTAAATTCTTCCTTACCTTACATCTCAACCAATTATTATTAATTCCTTATTCCACTTGATCAATTTTCAACTTGTCATGTTTCTTCACCATCATTTTTATACCCTCTTTATTCCTCTATTATAATTTCTTGCTTATTTCTGTTATATTTACTAAACATTATTACATACCTAAAAAATTGAAATTTTGCCCAAGATATGTCTAAAAGACAAAATTCAAGTTATTTGAAATGATCAGCAATAAAGTACAGTATGCAAATGAACAGGCATGGCTGCATTTGCTGAATACACATTCTCCAGAGCAAAATTTCATATAATTTTCATCAGCTATTTGACTACACATATTTACCATACAAAATACCACATTTACAATACCCTTAATAATTCTAAGGTATTTCATATCCACAGTTCCTACTGAAATGTAAATCTTTATGATTCCTTTCTCAACTAAGCTGGGTCAAATCAACAAAATTGAATATAACATTAATATTAAGTCATTAAGCCAAGCAAAGTCCCATAACTAATCTTCATCAGTGAAAGTAATCAATATTTTTTTCCCTTTCTTAATGGCTCTATTACATTAGCAGTGCAAATGTGTGTACCTTATTCAACATTTCTTCACAAAGAAAAATATAGGCTCACTGTATTATTCTCCACTGTTACTGTAAAGGAACAACATTTCAAAAGAAATTTCTTGTTTTATTTCACTTGCATAAGAGAAACATCTATATATAATGAAAAGATTTCAATGACTGGTTATGCAACATCATTGTAAATGCCCTAAACAATTATCATATGAAATCTACAAATAATATGTAATTCTTGCATTCCCTTCAAACAAAATTTTTAATGGCCCTGGTCAGAAGTTTTTGCACCTGTATAATAAGGAGTACCTCATATGTATGGGTGCTCCAAGTCTTAACAATATTCCACTCTCTTCTATTTTTTTTTTTTTTTTGTATCATCTTCATCTCTATTCCCATTTACAAGGGATGAATTATGTGTAATGAGTATCCCTGCCTTTTATTGGTGGCCTGCAGGATTGGAGCTGGGAACCCAGTTTTGCAATATTAACTCATAAAAGATATATGTATGCACCTGATCCAATCCATGTAAATGGGCTACATTTAAAGATAAAATAAAGGCAGTTCAAACAAAATCAACTGCATACAGCCTTTTAACTGATTCATACCCTCAACCTATATCCACCGAGTTGAAGAAAAAAGAATTCGTCAGGTGAGATCCATGTCTACTCTTATACTTCTATCTTGAAATCAGAATGTCTTGCCATCAAAACAAAATACAGTCCTAACAATTCACTCTCAACATATATGTTCCATAGTCTACCTTTTCATGTCATATTCTCAATCATATTGCCATAGTTCTTTGTCAACCTCAAAATTCCTAATTGTCCAATAAGGTAAGATAATTTAATCAGACTTTCATCCACATGCCTTTCTTTATGAAATCTTCACACGAAATATCTCTATCACACCTCTAACCCATATTCTGTCCATTCTTATAGTTCCTATCAAATTACATAGGCTGACCATTTAAAATGATTTAATTTTTTACTAGTATTGACTCTAAATAAAACTTAAATAGCACATCCACACATAAATGATAACATAAGTCCCCCATCTTAGAGGCATCTTGAATACTGAAGTTCTTCCTCACCTAATCATGAACGCATCTCCAATTCTTCTCTCTGGCATTTTTACTATCAACTCTTGCTTTCTCGCTTTCATCCTCACTTGATCATTCCTTCAAAATACTTAAAAATTCCCTTATTTCTAATTATTATCCATTCAAACTAACATTGTAATGAGGTTGCTCTTCTTTCAAAAACCATAATTTTGAATGTACTGGTATTTGCATCTACTTCCAATAACCCACAATTATACACAATCAGGCGACTTTCCATCTCCACTGGTTCACTTACATATATTATTTATCACACCAATTTCTATTATCTTTCACATTCTCAAATATTTCTAAGACACTTTATCTGTCTCCATTACCTTTCATCTTCTCAACTCTGTTACTATCACCCTTTAATCTCAACACCTCTCCATTTGTCATTTAACATCCTTTTCTCTCTCAATTCATTTCTATTACCCTTTAGTCTTAACAGTTTTATTATCAATTTAGTTTTTCATCTACATCTTTACCAACAACCCCTTTTCAATTTTGTTTTCAATTACCCGTCACTTCACAGCCCTATTGTTAAGGCATTTCATCCATCCAGTAGTAGCTTACAACACTTTAGCTCCTTAAGAAATCTATAAAATCCAAGTTACCTTAAAGGTGGTGACGCCATAGCCATATTTCTTATTGTTATACCATTCCCCCTCATACTTGAGGCCGTCTGTCCGTTCTGACACTCCAAAGCCAGTTCGCTTGTCGTTCTTCCACTCACCCATGTAGTTCTCCACTACGCTGGCATCTAATCGTTCATCCTGACAAAAGGGTAATTTTTTAGAACACTGCAGCAATCATATATATCCAGCAAATTTTGCTCTCCATCTGCTTCAACAATTGTAGAACATAAGAACTAACTGAAACAGAATTTGAGAGATCAAAAATTTCCTACTGTTTGTTCTGGAGATGAGGCTATATGAAGATAAAACAGACTATAAAAGCTTTCCGAGAGATGTTCATTGGTGCTGTCTAAATGATGCAGTCCTACGTTAACTTGCTTGGTATTACCATATGAAAGGTAAACCTTGTCTGATGCATTCACATATGTGCTTTCATAAGTTTTATAGATCCTCAATTCAGTGCTTTAAGACAGCAGTAACATCTCCAAGAAGACCATACATATAACTGTATGACTGTACAAAGATAGAGACACAGCAAAGTTCTTATACAACAGCAATGATTATTCACATAAAATTGCACCAGCAATGCAGTGAGTTCTGCTATTGAATATGTAAATAAGCAAAAGTACTGAAAAGTGTTATTAAATTTCAAATAATACCTATGAACGTAATAAAGTAACAACTGGGTTTACCTGGACAGAATGATGTGATATTAATGCAAAACTAATCATATGTGAAAGAAGATGAGTGAATTATGCAAATGAATGATTCAAATAAAGAAGAGATGAATGACTAATGCACCTTAAAATAAAATCAATTTAGTTTCCCTTTTTCTTTATCACAAGTTAACCTTTCCTCACCTTCGCAAGGTAGAGTCTGGAAGAGATGACTTAGCCTCAAAGAGAAAATCCTCACCTAGCTCCTTCCACTTAACCATCTTTTGGAAAGTAATAATCTTGGATAGGAGCATTACCAATCAGATCTCAATATATGATACATCCTAAACAGCTACCATGTTCAACACCATCATAAACGAATAATCATACTAATTAAGGTCAAACAAGATTTGAAAAAGGAAAAAAATTTACAGCACATAAAAAAAGAATATGGCATCCATCATGCCAACAGCTCTGTATACATTATCAATTCTACAATATTTCTGCATTGTAAAGGTTAGAAATGCGAATATGTCTGTAGTATTTTCTGACAAATGAACTAATCCTGAAACTCTGCAACCTTTCATCTGGTTCTTGTACCAGTTATTACCATTCCAAGTCAATACATACACTGAATTGGAAAATTCCTCAACTAGGATATTTTATAAACTTTCCTCTTTTGATCGAGCTTAATCAATTAAATATGGAATAAGAAGACATTAAACTGAGTGCAAGGATCACCATCATTCAACAATTTGATTGACAAACTCAATATCATTGCTACCACAAGCCCACTTACAGATAATCCTACAAATACTAAACCTGGGTCCAATTCAACTTATCAGTATTCACCATATCCATAATCTCACTTACTTAACCTGGAATCAAATTTACACAAGTATTTACATACATTAATCCTGGGATCACTCAAACTCTATCAATCTCTACTGAACTGTGCATCACTTATGGTGATGACTACGCTTTCTAAAATAATAAATTCCTAATCATTACTAAATTTACTATACAACTAAATTGATCTCATAGTTACTAAACCTAGGAACACTAAACTTGATAACACTGAACATCTGCACTAAGAAATGTGAGCAAAATAATCAAAAAGTAGACCCACCTATCTATTAACAGATCTGTCACACACCAATTTAGGAACCACATTTACACATTCGCTATACCTACATTCACACACTTGTTTAGGAATCGCTCTGGATTGAAAACACCCTCAACTGTAACAGTGAATCAAAATTTCCTTCCCGATGTTACCTTGAATCATACTTACCTCCTCACTGTTAACCACATCAAACTTACACGAAATAATCCTTACATTACAATTAACAGGCGTTAAACTTATATATATATATATATATATATATATATATAAATATATATATATATATATATACTAAGAAGTGACAATCTTAAAGATTCTGCAGAGAGCTGAATGGAAATGTTAACTCTACATAAACTATCATTACAATGTACTACAAAAATGCAACTAGGTATATAAAAAAAGATATGTAAAAATACAATTTATTGTCTTATTAAGAGAAGCAATAAGCAAAGCTGGAAAGGCCTACCTAGTGGCAACGAATGGGGAGTAGGGCGGGAGCACAGGTCAGAGATCAGAGCTCCACACGATTACCCCCCCAACGTTGCCACAAACCACTTCATCTATGCAATTCAGCATATGCATTTAACACAACTACAAGCACCATTGACGTTGCCTGCCAGACACTGATCACCTTACGAGTTAAGCCATACCATAAGCATGCAGCGGGGTGTTCCAACCATCAGGGAGGAGCTTCGCCCAGCAAGCTACAGCAGAAGCTACATGGAAACAACTAGTGCAGCAGCAGGACGACAGTGGATCCACGAGTGACGTCTACACAGCGGCTACTATGCTTTACACGTACCAACCCTACCTCGATGATGAAGGAAGCATTGGAGCCCTCATCTGGAACATCGCCTACTGTATATGCTGACTGAGCAGAGTCCGTTGACACCCAAGATGCCGAAGAGCCCGTCGAGCGTATGGATCCAGAGGCTCGGCCGGTCTGGATGTCTCCAGTGCTTCGCTGCCGACGTATTTTCAACCCCTGGAAGAACGGACGGGTATTGAGGTCTTCATTTTAAATCTACGTTTATGGAGAAATTAAAACTGAGAGAACTGATAATGATCGTAACTGAACACTCATTGATTTAGGGGCTATAATAATATCTTAATTAGATGTTAAACTTAGAGCTTAAAGATAATATCTCCATTGTTTGTAGAATATCACATAGGATTATCTGCAGCCGTTTCTCCTTCCCACAAAGGCAGGACGCACAAATGGAAATGAATTTCGACTGTAATGCTGAAAATTAAGGTAAACCTTCTCAGCTCGAAAGAGTTCAGTGTTTTCGTGGGTTCCGATGGTTCATAAAAGTGCTCGTCTAACCCAACCGAATCCAACTCGACCTCCCATTTTCCCCAAGAAGCTGAGACTTCCCTTAATATTCAGTTATATTAGAAAATACATGTCTGCCGGAAGAAATTAGTGGTCATATGTTTCATGTAATGACACATTACCATTAATGATGCTACAATAATTGATTAATTAATGAATACATCAGAGGTACAAAGCGTTGCAACATTATTGGGTTGATGCCGGAGGCGGGCAAGGGGAGTGCGCTCCTCAACTCACCTTGAAGACATTTTTAATGTTGCTGGATCGTTCACCTGCGCTACCTCTCCTTCGGGGTACTTCGTCGCTTTTCGCTCGCAGCACGAACCCTCCACGACCATCGTCCACCTGCAAGGGTGCAATAGGGTTACCTCCAAGCAAAAAAAAAGCATCACACGCACATGATCATTATTAAGCACCCCTGCTCTCAAATCTCCAGCTGTGGGGTTTTGATATTTTGCTATGTTGGTGACTAGCATTCTTCCTAATAATACTGTGAAGTAGGAGTCTAGAAGTGAAGTGTAAACTTATGTGTATAAACTAAACGAAGTAAGTTTTGCTGAGGGAACAATTTATATTCTACTCATTACATCCAAATCATATGCAAAGAATCTGGGGTTTGATATATATATATATATATATATATATATATATATATATATATATATATATATATATATATATATATATAT
>JAYMFT010110605.1:0-13521 GCA_038088735.1 Panulirus argus | reverse complement strand
AGAGAGAGAGAGAGAGAGAGAGAGAGAGAGAGAGAGAGAGAGAGAGAGAGAGAGGTGTGTGTGTGTGTGTGTGTGTGATATAGGGAAGTTTAACAGTTTAATACGGCCCGTGTGAGAGATGGCATACGTAAGGGTGAGGCACCCCAGATCACACGGGTGAGGAAGGAACAGGAAGTCGCTAAGATACACGGATGGAAGGGAGGGAACGAGTAACATCGGTCACAAAAAAAAAAAAAAAATCCGTCCTCCGTGTATGACCCGTCCGGAACCCGGAACAAGAGGTCAGGCAGGAATGTGACCTTGATCGTGTGCGGGGGAGGAAGACGGACTTCTGATAATGGCCTCTGCAAGCTGCTCCTACTGCTCCTCCCTCCCTCCCAGTGCCACTTGCTCCAGGCGGGGGAAGTGGCCACAGGCGCGCCACTTTACCCTCCGCTGTTCACTCGCTTCGATATAATCTGTCACTTTCCCTCTCCGCTGGTACATTTGACCGATACCCCATGAGTACGACGACCTGACCTTCTTCAGCACGACGACCTGACCCCCTTCGGTACGACGACCTGACCCTCCCTCCTTCAGCACAACGGTCAACCACTCGAGTATGACGACCTCACCCCGAGAGATCGATAACAGAACCCGTTGAGTAGGACGACTTGACCCCTTGATCAAAGCAAGTCGACTTGAGAACTGCGACTCGAGCCTCGAGTACGACAATTAACCCATTATGCACGACTCCTTGAGGTTTATGACTTAACCCATTAGGTACGATGACTTAACCCTTTGCGTGCGATAACTAAAGCCATGGTATTCAAGAGGTCAAGTTGTTATTCTCTCGAGACCGAAGAAGAAGAAAGAAAATCTCACATCATGGAAGTTCGCTACAAGCTCTTGTTCGTTGGCAAAAAGTGAACGTTCACGGCGCATCTGCGACTATGCTGTACTTCTTGGGATATCTTAGCCCGCCTCTTCTGGGGCATACAACAGAGACGCCTAGAATTCTCCCATTATTCTCCTCCAGTTCACTTCGATACACGGCCTCCCACAACGCACGCCTGGCTCTTGGAATGTGCCACATCATACCCAGTAAGATCTTGGGCTATCAGCGAAGTCAACCGACCCTTTTGTCCTATCAAGTGACGCACTCCAAACCTCTCCAGCATATATCTTGCCCAGAGGGGCAGCACAGATCTGCTCCACATTATTCCCCAAGGACGTAAACCACATGCTTAAAACATTACACGATCGGTCAAACAGGTAAAGAGAGTGTTGTCAACATTATAAATTTACGTTGGAGTGTTGCACGCAAAACGTGTCCTGAAGCGTTCCGAACGACTCACGCGATTGGCTGACTGTACGACCCTTAACCAGTCAGAGACTTGAGGTAAACGGAGATGTTCGAGTTCTTCCTTCTTGAAAAACCAACACGTTCTCTTTGCTCAAGATTCTTAATCAGTAGCAAGTGACCAGTCTGCGTGTTCTGTCGATGCATACCAGACTCGAAAGACTTTAAAAAACAGGCAAAGGTACAGAATGAGTGTTGAAGCTAAAATTACTAGGTATAGTTAGCCATACAGAAATAGCCAGACAAGTAGACAGAAGGCAGTCATACAGACAGACAGCCAAAGAGATAGACAGAAGGCAGATAAAGATATAAAGCAGTGAGCCAGACAAGCATACAGACAGACTAGATGCTGTCCAGTCCACGGGCCTTCTCAGTGTCACTGTGGACGATGAACCAAGCTGGACGGAATACGTCAGCGCCGTCATCAGGTCCTCCAGCCACCGTCACTACGTCCTCAGTCGTTTCATGACACCTGGCCTCCCATAGCCTGAGATCAAGAGCTTCTGTGCAACTCTCGTTCTCCCCAAACTCACCTCTGCCATCATCCACCTGGTCTTCCTCCCCATTCGCCACACAAACTGGGGCTGCGACTAAAAGTGCGCAAAAGACCGCCCAAAATCATTCTCCCACACTAACCAAGCATCACCTGCACCACTCGCGCCACCGTCGTCATCTGCCACTTGATTTAATTTGTGCCAGGAACCCGGGCAAATTTACTGTGCACCCCATGCTCCTTCTGTGAGCGGTAGTGGCAAAAGGATTACAGGGGTCACAGAGGGTCTTAGTCAGACTCCAGTCGAGACCCTGTTGCTCACCGATGTGAGACGAAGGGTATTCGATTACTAAGTATTCGAATAGTCACTTCCCTATTAGGAGCGATCTAGCCTAGCAGTAGCGCTCCCGCCTACCACACATAAGGTGCCTGGTTCGAGCCTGGCTGTTGGAGGTTTTATGTTCTATGAAAGTGCGCTTTCATATGCACTATAATCGTGTGTGTGTATATATACCTTCCATCAGCCAGGATTCGAAACCAGGGCCTTTTGCGTGGTATTCGGAAATGCTAACACATAGGCTATGATCGCCTCCTAATACGGAAAGGGTTACTTGATTTGACCGGTGTAGACCCCGTTGCTCATGGATGCGAGACGAAGGGTATTAGATTACTAGTAATCGAATAGTCATTTCCGTATTAGAGGCGATCGTAGCTTAGGCGTTAGCGTTCCCGAATACCACGCAAAAGGTCCTGGGATCGAATCCTGTCTGTTGAAGGGTATTATGTGATACATACATACATATATATATATATATATATATATATATATATATATATATATTCCTTTACTTATATGTGTATACAAATACGTACATATATATCAAACCCAGACGTGTACACATTCCAACCCCTCAGCACCAGATCTCCAGAAATCCCTCAGTAAATCCCTTCATCAGAATTGGTAAAGTGATACGCCGCCTTCACCATGTGTCCCTGTGTACCTTCGATGACACATGGTGTGTAGTCATCTGCCTGTGTACCACAGGGTTGTACACCCTCACCACACACACACACACACACACCACAGGCGCATATGTTACAAGTGCAGCTTCGCGTCTTGAGCAAGGGTACGGTCTTTGGGTTTAATATCATCAAATGCCGGGCCATAATAAGTAAGGCTTTTGCCCTTGTGTTGGTGGGCTCAAGGGTTTAATACACCCACCCACCTCCCCTCGCCAAGGGTTCAGGGGGTTTTGATACACCCACCCACCACTAGTGTAGACGGCGGCTATAAATATACCCCTTCTTATACGATGACGTAGATAAGTGGAGGAAGTTATTGTAAGTGTGTCAGTAGTGTCATAAGTGTAAATAACTTCCACTGTAAATCGTTGGGACGGATCAAGAAAAATACCTTTATCATCCGGTATATTGTTATTTCCGTGTATATATATATATATATATATATATATATATATATATATATATATATATATGGTAAGTGGAAGGAGCTTTAATACGAGCGGTGCCTCTTCTTTTGAAATTTATTTCTTAAACAATTAAATCTCTATGCTGTCCTCACTCACATTTCCATTATTTATGTATTGAGTGTGCGTGAGAGAGAGAGAGAGAGAGAGAGAGAGAGACGCACATCATACACAATGTATGTAGAGTATATCAAATATATTGTGGAACTGGAAAAAAAACAATATTAAACTTTCCAATGAGGAATACGATATTCGTGGCCTAATTTCACTAATCACGAACAAATGCGTATAAGTATTCTATTGCGTCTGTTGTCTTAGCTGTCACGTGAGTGGCAGCTCTGCCCCCTACCAACAGTCTGTCTGCCTGTCTGTCATGCGAGTGGCAGCTTTGCCCACCTGTCAACAGTCTGTCTGTTCGCCTGTCAGTC
Organism: Panulirus argus; assembly: GCA_038088735.1. NCBI lineage: Eukaryota > Metazoa > Arthropoda > Malacostraca > Decapoda > Palinuridae > Panulirus > Panulirus argus. The sequence goes on along the minus strand of JAYMFT010110605.1, from coordinate 9,771 downwards.
AGTCAGTCTACTTACCTGTCTATCTGTCTTCCTATTTACCTCCATATCTACATACTTACCCGCCTACACAGCTGGACTAATCAACCAACCCACACAGGAGGTGTCCCTCTCGTCCTCTCAAACTGTTCACCACGACACTCTCCATCTCCACCACCCTCACCAACACTGCCTCAGCCCCCGCCATCACCACCATTACCATCGCCACCCCTCTAACCCCACCATTGCTTCTGCCTCCCTTTCTTCATCACCACCACTGCCCCCTCAGTCACCACCACTACCATCGCCACCTCTCCACCACCACCACTTGTCCCCTTCACCACGACCTCCCCAGCACGACTTATCTCCCCTATCACCAACACCAACACTAATCTTCCAGCCCCATAACGCTAAGCAAATGGCGGTTTACCGATTGCTACTAATCACAGCAGAGCCAGAATGCTCTCAGTCCCTGACCATAATTTGGTCTGGGGTTACCGCGTACTCCTCACGAGGGTAGCAGGTAACAGGTAACGTGTGTTCCAGCAATTTGCAACGAACCATAAATCTCTCGGGTTTAAACGCCACCGTCTAAAACTGTTCCCGTCTATGGCCCGAGTACCGTCTCTCCCTCCGCCCAGCCCAGTGCGTTTCCCGAGACGCACGTATATGGCGCCCACCTCTCCTGGGAGGTTCCAACGCGTGTGTTCAAGTTAATTCCCACCTTGAGGGAGAATAGGGACCTTGGCTGTAATGGGATAATGATATGGCCGCCACACACACACACACACACACACACACACACACAACACACACACACACACACACTCACTTGGGAGTGGTGCGCGAGAGGGTAGCTTCAGCCTTCACCATGGCTGGCATCCAGCCCTCCCTGCCTTGCTGTCAGGGCGGGCTAGACTGCTGGCTCAAGAAACGAGCCTGGGACTGCGTTCATTGGCTCAGATACGTACACTTGAACACTGCCATGAGGAGTTGTTACCACCGTCAAGGTGAGCAAGTATTTGCTTGAACTCTGCCATGAATAGCTGCAGCCAGGGCCCCATAATGAATACCCCCACATACAGTGCCTGCACTAAACACGATAATCCCAACACCCACTGTTGTGAAGGTTACCCTCATACACACACACCTATGCATCATAATGCAGTAACCTCGCCTCCATGCAATCTTCGCCAGCCCCGTCAGAACACATGCTTCTTGACTCCCCTTCAAGAGCAACTTCCTTAACTTCATAGAAAACATATGTCACATCCCCATAAGTTGCTATTTGTATGCCTGATCATGTTTTCTCTTCTTTGTCATATATAATGTTTTTGATTCAGTAAATCATTCACACCTAGTATTTCCGCTATCATAAGTGAAAGAATATTCTATATGCAATATTCAAACAGAATTAAAGTTTATCAGACGGACTCAGAGGTACTGCCATATGTTGGGGATCTTATGGAACCTTGGTTCTAAAAGTAAAGTCACGGTGGTGCATCGAAAAATCAAAACCAAATACAAAACCAGATTTCTAGATATAAAGCCGCTAGGACACATTGCAAACAGTGAGGTCTATTCATAATTCTCTCTACATTTCACTTAAGGCCCGGCCTTGATGTGGGCTTTTGTCCGTGAATGGAGCCTTCAGCTTCAGAAAAAAAAAAATCTAAAGTCAGTAGATACAAAGACAAAACACCGAGAGATACGAAACCAGTTTTCTAGATGATAAGCTACGGTGATCCATAACGAACAAAGGCAGTGGCCTTAAAGCAATCTCCAAAGATGTAGAACCACATAATTCATGAAGAACAAAACTTTATAACACCAGTTCTCTATATGTGAACAATAGTGACGCACAGAGAACAAAACTGGTGACATGACACCAGCTTTCTGGAAATAAAGCCACAACGATGCATAAATAACATTACTAGTTGGAGAACCTCTCCTGCTCAAGTCACAGCTCTCTCCCTCTCCCTTAAGTAACACTCTCCTCTTCAGCCTTTAGCGAGAGACGTCCCATTCCCTCAAAAAAACAACCCTCTCCTCCCACTATCTCAAGGAACAACCCTCTCCTCCCACTCCCACAAGGAACAGCCCTCTCCTTCTACTCCCTCAAGGAACAGCCCTCTCCTCCCACCCCCTCAAGGAACAGCCCTCTCCTCCCACTCCCTCAAGGAACAGCCCTCTCCTTCCACTCCCTCAAAGAACAGCCCTCTCCTTCCACTCCCTCAAGGAACAGCCCTCTCTTCCCACTCCCTCAAGGAACAGCCCTCTCTTCCCACTCCCTCAAGGAACAGCCCCCTCCTCCTCTCACTCCAGTAGATTCCGTCGCTAGGGACCTCCGAGGTCAGCCATCCTCGATTACAGATCTCAAGAAAAGCAGAGGCTCCCAGGATACTCGACAGAAGCTTTCAAAATACCGAGTCAACATAACTCACGACAAGTGCTTCACGTGAGGTTGGGTGTCGTACAACCAGTAAGCAATAATGTTATGAAATTAAAACGAAGACGTAATACAATCATGGGCAAAAGATTTTTTTTCAGCTATAGAGTTATACAGCTTTGGAATGAGCTACCACTAGATGCTGTCAAGGAAAAGGCTATCGGTACCTTTAAATCACGGGTAGATAAATATTTTGTCTATATAGCCTATTAGTATATATGCCTGTTCAAGAAATGAAAACTCTCTTTTTCATCATATAATCCAATCTTCTTTTCCCAGATCTGAGCTTCCTCTCTGGAGGATCACGTTGCATTCATTGTAGTAAGATTTCCCAATAAAACTTCCACGTTAGTAAATTCTTCCCGTATTGCACGGTGCTCCCTCTTATCTCTGTTCGTGCTGGATGATGTCCCAGATGGAGTGGTGAGTGGGGAGGTGCCTCCTGCTTCGGAGTCCCGTCTCTTTCTCTATATACGAGGAGCTTTTGATGCTATCACTTTCCTCCAGCAGAATAACCTCGTCTTTGACCATTAGGTCTCCTGCTATATGTCCTTCCCATGCCCTCCCTCAAGTAGCATTCTCCCCATCCCGCTTGTAGCTTCAGCGTAAGCAGCAGCTGTCACTTCTCCCTCGGGTAGCGCCATTCCACCTCCCAGTCACATTCCACCATGCATATCTAGCTCAGGTTGCAACCATTTCCTCCCCCCCCCCCCCCCCACCTCAAGCAGCAGTCGTCCTCCTGCTCTCCCCGCCAAGTAGCACCGTCATTCTTCGGCTCAAGGACAGGAAGAGTCTTCTCCCTCCACCTCCTTTTCTACCCATCTGGCAACCGTTGCCTTAGCATTCAAAGAGCGGCCCCATTTCTCTCGTAAATAGTTTCGTCATGTTCCAACCTTCTTCCCCGTCAGGTAAGACCGTCCTGATCCACTTCAAGCAGTAGCGTCTTCACCTTGAACAGCATTCCTGCCCCCTCCCCCCAGCAAGAAGCATCGTCCTGCACCAACCTAAACCTCATCAATCTCCTTTTTCCCTGCGAAGCAAAGCCATCCAGCTCCTCCTGAGGCGGTGGGATCCTGTTTCCTCATCCGTCTCCAAGTAGCATCGGCCCATCTGCTTCACCTCAAGCAGTAACTCCCACTACGGCCTCTCTCCATCAAGTAACAATGGCCGCGTTGTTCCACTTAAAGCAGCAACACCCACTGCCCCTCCCCAAACTCAAGAAGGAGCTCTCCATCCACGTCAAGTAGCAGCTACCAGCAGGCCTCAGGATCTCACGTGGGTGACCGCCACCTGACAGTGAACCCAACACAACAAATCTGATCAACTTGGTCTTCATCCTTCATGTGTGTTGCTGTGGCGACTCGTGGCTGGGGCCGTGGGCTCCTAACCTCACACCCCTCAGGTGGTTCCAACGTCTTCCCTGCACTCATCTAACATTCCCTCCATTCATCTAACATCTACCAACCATTTGTCTAACACATTCCCTCCACCTACCTAATATATTCTCCTTTCATCTAACATCTACCCATCATTTATCTAACGTCCTCCCTCCACTTATCTAACGTCTTCCCACTTGCCTCATGTCTTCCCTTCTTTTGTCTCTAACATTATCCCTCCACTTACGTCGAACACCTTATCACTTTCCGTTATGATATCCTGTGGCCCCATCTGTATAGATTAAGTATTCAGGATCCTATTACTACATATTCTCCAGCAGATAACTTCATCACAGACCATCAGGTCTTGAGTATCTGGCTTTCCCAAGTCCTCTCATGCAATCATCTCCAGTACTCTCTTCCCAGGGGATCCTCTACCGTCCTGTGACTTGTGAAGAGCCTCCACCTTATACACCGCGATGTTAATGACTCTGAACGCACTTCGCGTGGATCTCTCGCAGAACCACTAAAGAAACAGGAGACCACAGAACGAATATCATCAACGTAAAGCGTTCCTAAAAAGAAAAAAATGTACGTAGTCTCTACGTCTCCTCCAATATGTCTTGTGTGGCACCGACGTACAGGCAGGCAGCAAAGTGTAAATACTTTTCATTAACATCCCTGGGCAGCGTCTAAGCGGTAGTTTACACAACGTTAACCATCATTATACAAAGCAGCAACACAATAGGACAAACAACTTAAGTCCTGTGGTGTAAACATGGTAGGGTGGGGGGGGGGGAGATGGCAGTGGCTAGTGTTGCAGAAGCAACATAAACACTAAAACATGTCGGCAAACATCATAACCTCGACACATACACTAACGTGCAGGGGTATGTCTCATGGTCATCGTTGAAGCCTTCTGCTGTGTGTCAGTGAGGTTGTTGGGTGGCTGCCCCCTGTCTCACCTGTTTCCTTTCATCCCTTCCCTCTCTTTACCGCTTCTCTTATCCCTCTTCTTTCTTTTTCTTTTCAATCCATCCGTTATCATTAGTTGCTTCTGTTCATTTCTACTGTTTTCCTTTCTGTCATTACTCCCTTCTGTCGTACTCCCTGTCTCACTCCAAAGTTCGACATTGCTTCAACTGTCCAGCGGTTAGTCTGTCTATCGCCCTCGCATTCGATCTTTCCATCGTTTCCTCGTCTTTCTCTACCTCTCTACCTCTCTGTGTCGGACATCTTCGTTACCCCCATCTCTCTCTCTCTCTCTCTTTATCTAACAGTACCCAGCGAGCGTGGGCGTGGGTAAGGGCCAAGGTGAGGGAGGGGTGAGGGTGCGTGGATGTGTACGTGTGTGTCTGAAAGAGAAAGAGGAGCCGACGTGGGCGTGGGTCCGGTTGAGGGTGAGGAGACTTAGATCATTGACTCGCTGGAGTGTCCCCAGGCGACCCCCACCATCGTAAACCAACTTCGCTCACAAACTCTTTTATATCTTATGATCCTGCAGTAGAATTACCCTATTAAATCCTTTACCTTAAATGCTGATAATTGTTAAACAAATGACATTTACTAAACAAATGCTTTACGATCCTCGCCCGCTTACATATGACCAGGAAAATATGTCTAAATCAGTTATTTACTTTGGTAACAAGAGGCTGGCATAATAAGTATTTACGCAAAGCAGTCTTATTTACAGAGAAAATTACCAGAACTACCGGCAGACACACTCAAGGAATGAGGAAAGAATTCCTTATGAATTTAATGACATATATAAGTACTGAATTATTTTACTGCTTTCAACTTCATCTCATTGTTACGTTGTTACGGCGGCACGTTACAGAAGAGGAGGAAGAGGAAAGAGGGCAAGCGGCATCGCTCATGTTACAAAAGATTTTCTTCAAAAGGAGGACCAGTGAACTTTATGAGTGGGAAGTGCGTAGAGGAGGAGGGACACCACGAACACTCGACCAGGGTGTAGGTAAGGCGACCTCCCCGGGGGATTATAGCAGCTCAGCCAGTACAGTACAGTCAGTGTGGTCAGCTGGAGCAGCTGTCAGCTGTGTCAGAGCTGACCATACACCAGTAGCAAAGGAGAGACCTAACTACATACCAGTAGCAAGGGCCGACCATAGTCCAGTAGTGTGGGGCTGACCATACCCCAATAATGAGGGCTGATCGTATATCACCTCTTTTTCCTGCCGAAACTCGTAGTCGAGCCGGAGAGAGAGGTGGGTGGCGAGATGCCTTTTCGCTTTGCTATCTTGTTTCTGCCGCTGTTTCTATCCTTGTTATTTCTACAGATAAGGTCGGTATGGACCAACAGGTCTCCTGTTATCTGCCCTTCCCATGTACTCTCAAGCAACACGAATGAGGGTTTGGCCATACAGTTCCAACTGGTCACGCCCACCACTTATTCCCTGCTCGAAACGGTGAGTCTGGCAGAGTTTAGCCGTCATCCCTGCACAACTTCTTGTACTCACTTTCCTCGGGATGTTCTTCCGAGCCGTTGGCCTGGTTGCCTCTAGCTGCGCTGACCGTATAGCGGAGGTTATCATGGCTGGGATGGAGTCCGACGTCTCTCACTTCATCAGATCTTTCTTCCCCTCAAATCATGGTTCGATTGTTCTTCCTATGATGCCTGTGGCATCAGGGACAGAGTTTACAGGGCCAAGAAATTCTCCCCTTTTAGTAATTCCTAGTCTACTTTCATGCCTTCTTGGAATCTGTGAAAGCTGTTATTCGGAAAGCAAAGTAAACCTTTAAGAGAAAGAAGTTGCTGATTTGGCTCTTACTGATAAATCTCTTGGGACCTTAACCAAAAACATCTTAAGTCACTTTCGTAATTCAACCTTTCCTCCTCCCTTTTGACCCCGACCAATCAATAGCTAACTCTACAACTCAGGCAAACAATTTTGGCGCCTTGGTCTCCTCTGATTCAACTGTGAATAATTTGACGTCTAATCCTCCTCCTCCATTTCCTACCACTGAACCTACGCCCTCCCTTATATCATACTCACACGGGGTCTTCTGAGCGCTTTCCTGTCTTTAAAAAAGCAAGGATTATGCCCCCAGATGACTTATCCTCTCAAATCCTACGGAAGTGCACATGTAATTCTAATCTTTTCTAAGGAGGTGAGCCTATGGCTCTAATCTTTAATCGCCTGTTTTTTTGTGGCTAAAAATCACAATTTTTCTTTCTCCTTCGAAGCGCCCCGTGGTGCAGCCCATCCCTAAGAAAAGAGGCCATTGTAACACCTCCAGCTAAATAATAGTCCCATTCCCCTCGCTTCTCCTGTCCCAAAGTCCTTCAAATTCTTAACTCGCACTTTCCCGAACCTTGGAATCTCGCTGGATTCCTTCTGATCACCAATATGGCTTCGGCGGAGCAAGGTGGACTAGTGATTTTCTCTCGTAAGTGACTCATCTCTGGTCCTCCTGTCCCACGGATTTTGTTTAATCTTTTGTCATAGGCATCGGAATCTGAAAAAGCATTTGACAGGGTGTGTCTCAAGTCGTGGCACGAGTCGATGCCTTCTACGCTTTGTGTGTGTGTAGGGGGAGCACAAAAAAAAAAAAAATAGTGATTTGTAATATAAAGGAAGATCATAATCGTTCAAAACAAGCCTAACCTGACCTAAAATTCGCCGCACGTCCAAAATGGTGATAATGACTCTCTCTCTGTCCCTCCTTTCCATATACGATCCCTCCAACTTCTTACCCTCTTCACTCCAACGCATATAATTCGCCTCTACACACTTTAAACTCCCTGCCACCAAAGGCTCGAATCCGTGGTACTCGTCTGACTGCTGCTTCCTGCAGTTTCTTTGTGGAGACCAGCCACACTAGGAGTGACCATTAACGCATTTTCTTTCCACGAAATGCGAAGGTGTGGATTTCTCTCCCTTCTTCCTATAACCTTTCTACCCACAGTGTAAGTGTCAGGTCTATAAATACCCAAGGAGCTCTTATTAACTTGATCCTTTTTCTCAGAAACTATTTTCTGTTCATCCAAGTTGGGTCATGATTACGGCATGTTTTGCCCTTGTCATGTCCGTCACTATAAAGGAAAATGCAGCAGTCGTGAGGGCTGCCCGTACACCAGTCGTGAGGGCTGCCCGTACACCAGTCGTGAGGGCTGCCCGTACACCAGTCGTGAGGGCTGCCAGTACACCAGTCGTGAGGGCTGCCAGTACACCAGTCGTGAGGGCTGCCAGTACACCAGTCGTGAGGGCTGCCCGTACACCAGTCGTGAGGGCTGCCCGTACACCAGTCGTGAGGGCTGCTAGTACACCAGTCGTGAGGGCTGCTAGTACACCAGTCGTGAGGGCTGCCCGTACACCAGTCGTGAGGGCTGCCAGTACACCAGTCGTGCGGGCTGCCCGTATACCAGTAGTCAAGGCTGACCACACCCCCAGTAGTCAGGGCTGATAATACGTCAGTAGTGAGGGCTGACAGTGACCAAATGTAATGCCAAATCCCTTCCCAACAAACAGCAGGCAGACGACCTCTGTGGTTGGAGTGGTCAGTGGGGGGCACGCCCCTGGCACCATATTAGTAGCGTAAGAGGGAGGGGCCCCGCCCTCTTGGCCCGACAGTCACCCAGTTATTTCTGTAGATGATAATGCAGACGGCCAAGGCAGACTGACAGATGATGTATTGGAATCACATGACAGCCATGTTCTACACTAACATTACCGCCTTAAAGGTCACGTCTGGTGTCAAGCGTTTGGCCAGAACGAGGAAGGTGGCGGCCAGTCCAGCTGACGGCCGAACTCTCTTTGTCGACCGTGTTGCACTGTGGGTGCCGAGTAGAATGTAAACAGTACCGATACATCACAAGCACGAGCGATACAAGAGACGGCTGGGAACTGATTTTATTTTGTCATATGACTGATTACTGGTGCTCACATCCATTCTCTAGCTGTCATGTGTAATGCATCGAAACACAGCTCCCTATCCACATCCACGTCCCACAGAATTTTCCATGTTTTACCACGGACGCTTCACATGCCGTGGTTCAGTCCAATGACAGCACATCGACCTTGGTATACCATATCCCGTGCATGCCTTCCACCCTCTTGCATATATATACATATACACCAATGTGATTAGGAACATCTTGTTAAATTGGTTTAAGTTTCGAAACGTACGCATTTCAACAGATCCTAGAATCTACAACACCAGTACAATATAAATGAAATAAAAAATGATTAAAGACTTTAAAATGATAGAAATAGACGTTTAAGTCGAAGATGGTAGAAAAATCCTTATGAAATTAAAAAAAGAAGCGAATGAAGTAAAATTCGACTAAAAAGTTTAACACTATCAACAGTACTGAATATAGTCTACTAATTATAGATCAAAAGTATTAAATAAAATTCTAATTGAAAAAAAAAACTCAAAAAGCTAACCAAAAACTAGTCTAATTTCCGACTTGCACAGCTAACAGTCAATTTCTAAGACAGATTTATCTTAACCTAACCTAAGACTGGGAACATAGTAGTTTGGTAGAGCCCTCAAGCGTACCAGTGGAAGGCTTATTTCTAAACATATAATGCTTTCACCTTCAGGAGGTCCTGCTGTCACGTACTCCCGCTCAGTACTGACAACATGGGCGATGACACAAAGTAAACGTTTTCCCGCGAATTGTTACCTAATTGCCGAAAAAGATGGTTTAACGATTAAAGTAGCCGTTCCCGTCGAGCTGCCGGTGTTCAGATGTCTGAGGTCTCAGGCGTCTTTTAGCTTTACCAATATATGACGCCTAGGAGCTATCATACGTTTGTCTATACATATATATATATATATTTATATATATATATATATATATATATATATATATGAGACGCTTGTAAATCTTTCGGAACAACGTCTCTAAATGTTTTATCAATATATGACGCCTGGGAGCTATCACACGTTTTCTATATATATATATATATATATATATATATATATATATATATATATATATAT
>JAYMFT010110594.1:0-13521 GCA_038088735.1 Panulirus argus | reverse complement strand
TATATATATATATATATATATATATATATATATATATATATATATATATACTCCCACAAATAGGACGGTACAGCAGAGTAACATTATATGAATAAATATCGAAACGTCTTTTATGTTAAATCTAATTCCCAGTTTCGCGAATTTTCACAGAAAAACCACAACTTGGCGTCAGATGTCATCCGTGTAGGATAACCAGCTACTGAACCAGGACGACTAGTCATATCAAGACATAAAACTCGAAGTAATGTGAAAGAAACGAGAATATTAACCGTGTGGGGAGGGAGGGTGTGGGTGTACTTAGACAATGGGAAGATAATCAAAAAACATATCTTCGTGAGGTTTACAAGAGACGGCGCGGGCGTCCCAGGCAAGAGCAGCGCGGGGTTTGGAGGCAGACCCGTCCCACCAGGTCATGACCTGAGGCTAGTCAGGGCCACTAGAACAGGTCTCGTCGTAATGGAATATTTTACAGTTCATGTTTACTCAATCAAAGCTCCATAACTTTTACGATGAATGCAAATACAAATAATTTCAAGAATTTGCAAAGGACGTTTCATTAGAAGCAAACACTATTGGCCTCCTTACATACATAATGTACCAGTTGAGGCTTTACACAGTCGGCGATCACCTCATCAACATCATCAGGAGAGTATCGTAAAACTTGGCTTTTGTCTCTACAGTTTCCTTGTCTCTTCGGTTGATGAAATGTCCATAACGTTGACATGGCAAGACAAAAGGAATTCGGTCAAATATTAAAGCAGGACATTCTACCAGACGTTACCAACTTGAAACACGTAAACAAAATGATAAAAACATCACGTGAAGAACGACAACAGCAACAAAGTACTATAAGGAAAGTGAGGACGAACTGGTGAGGCTGGTTCCTGACACCACTGGACGGAAGCCAAGATGGAGTCGTGAGGCTGTAGCTAGGGCCTGAGGAACCTGAGGTGAAGTGTTGAGGTCCCTCCCTCCCTGCAGCCCTCACTGGCCACGCCCTACACTCCACGCTATCTATACCTGACTTGATAAACTCACTAAAAGTATTCATTGTTCATACAATCAACATTCACAAACATGCAAACTCACACGTGCTGAGACGCAGACACACGTGAACACATAAACAGACAGACAGACAGACAGACAGACAGACACACACACACACACATGAATGCGCACATCCATGTGTGTGCGTAAGTGCGTGTGTCAATGCAATACCAACCAATACACTTACAAGAGTAATGTCTAAAGGTACATGACCTAAACCACAACCTGAACACTGCAGGTAACTAGTTGTTGACCTCAGCTAGACGTAACTTGTGCAACACTGGTAAGGCAAAGAATTGAAACAGCAACGGACCACTGGTTCCTTTTGACGATTTTTCCGGTGGTGGGAGACATGAGAAAGTCTCAGATTAGTAAGATAAGACTAAAAAGGCTGACGGAGGATTCGAAGACTTGCAAACTGATCTTGTGACTCAGGAGGCACAAAGAACGCTGGTCGTGGACTAGAAGCGATACATTCATTAGGTCTGTTCTCAAACGTGTCTACAGTACCGCTTTCAGTCACTTGAACTGATAAATTATTCCAAAAATCTACGATCCCTTCGAAGAAAAAGTACTTCGCCTTCATGCCTTATGTAGCTTGTCAAACAGAAGTTATCGAAGCCTTTCTTGACCTGAATATCTGCATTAGATCATCTCTTAGTCTTCTCTTTTCTGAGTTAAACAGATTCGAGTCGTTTCGTCGGCTCTCGTGAGATGTGTCGCTCAATCTGGGAATCATATCAATAGCTCGACGCTCCACTCCCTCCATCATGTCTGCATTTCCCAAGACGGGTAAGCAAAACGGAACGCAATACTCACGGTGAGGACGCACAGCGAACTGCAAAAAGCAAAATTAAGATCCTTAGGCTTGAATTTCGAGAGTCCTACAAATGAATTCAAGAATTATGTTCACCCTCTTAACTACCTCCTCGCATTGTTTCCTTGGCTGTAGGTCACCAGATTTTATTACGCCTGAGTCTTCATTCTCCTTTATCTTTTGGTATCTTAAGAGAATTCATAATGTACAAACAAGTCTGTTTAGCTGCATACCAATCCGTCGATCCTTCCCTGTCTCATTCAAAACATCCATCATCCAACACGAGGCGAGAGATCCTTCATCCTTCGCTTGAGATTCGCCCAAGTGTCTCCCGACCAAAGTCTGCACTTCTATCAAGTCTTAACAGCTTTACCGCGTGTTGTATTCTTAACAGCATCATCACAACACTACGTGCTATCTCTTTATATCTTCCTGTAAAGCTTGAGGAAGTGCAGGGTGTAGTGCGCGCCGTCGCGGCCGCCGTGTGCAGCAGAGGACGGAGGGTCGCGAGGTCAGCCACCGAGCCTAGCCTGGACAGTCAGAGGTCATGTGAGGGCGCCAAAAGCCGGGCACCACTCCCAGCCACTCCCACATTCCTGACCCCTGTTGGCCACTCACCTCCCTAATAAGGCGCCGGGCCACTAACTGGTCCATCGTCCGACATGAGTAACACAATACACAAGTCACTGAGCGAGAAGGTCCTCGTTATAAGTACGTACTTCATGACAGACCTTCCAGGGCTAAAGTTTAGCTCGTGGGTGGCGTTTAACGTTACGTCTTTAGTAACGCCTTAAATTACCAGGTGATGAGTTACCATCCGTTAACGCATCACCAGAAAACGTAACGAAGCAGCAAACAGTTTACAATATACAAGAAAAAAAAAAAAGAAACACCCCCACACTCCCGATTCTCCGTCGTTCTCTATCAAGCAAAGTAAACTTAAAATTCTAGTGACCAGAAGCAGGAGACAAGTCTCTATCACTGATCCTAGAAGGAACATCAGAATTCCTACATGTCTTCAAGATGATTAAGAAGTTCTCTTACAAAATATGTCGATCCAACCACAAGATTTACAGCATCACCTATATCCACACAGCTTCAAAATCTTTGCCATCCCTAGCCTCCATGTGTGATTACCTATTTGTACCGTAAGGGGCGGGAGTTTTACACTGATGGGTCCCATCTGTTGCACTTCATGGGGTGGGAGTCTTTTACTCGTAATCTCATGAACATTCTCTACTATCACACGACTTGAATTTATGTATACTGTAAATTAACCATGTTCTCAGTCATTCTCTTTCATTCATCCATTATTCGTATAAGTACCATAAAAGTACTTATTCGCATTTTTTGTATTAAATTTCTTGCTCAATGTCATGTAATGTCCTCTGGCTGCTCTATTCCTACATCTCTCGAGGAACTCTTCACTGCTCACGTGATCCATCTGTTTCCACAACCTAAAGCTAGTGATCAGGTCACCTCTTACTCTTCTCCGGACCTTCTCGTTTAACTCTTTATGCTACTATAATTCCGTTGACCAAAACTGAGAGGCAAATTCTACCTTTGACCTTATGTAGGATATGAACAGCTTGCTAATTATCAGTCTGTCCATTTAATGTAAAACTATTCCAATGATATTTTGCCAGCAGTTTGTCTGCCTCACCATTTCCTAATGTGGACTCTGGCGACGAGTTAGGAACGATTTCGACTCCTAAGTTCTTCTCACACACACAATCCTGAAATTCACTTCCTGCTAGATAACAGCCATACCTTAAGAGGCCTTCCCTCTCTTTGTCCCATCTCATTTACCTTAAAGTTGCTCAGGTTGAATTTCAATAGCCATGTATTAAACCAACTTTGAGTTTGTTGAGGTTCCATTGTGATGCAGTCCTCCTTGTTTTTCACTGTATTTGCAAACATATATAAGCAGGAGTCCGTACCTTAAGGCGAGTCAGTTGCATACTTTAAGAAGAGCAATGGTCCCAGAACAAAACCCTCTGGCACTCCGCTGGTTACCTCTACCCATCTGGAGAAGACTCCTCTGACGTGCGTATTTTCTTCTCTTCCACTAAGATAATTTTCTATCCACTGAAGAAGTCTCCACCTTGTTCCTGCCTGGCGATCCACTTTCTTAATCAGCCTTCCATGCGGTAAAGTGACAAACGCTTTCTGGGAATCCAGATACAGACAATCCACCCATCCTTCTTTGTTGTAGAAGGCAGAGCTCACTCTCTCGTAGAAACCTAAGAGCTTTGTTACGCGTGACCTCCCTTTTCTTACTTAGGGTATTTTACCTTTGTGTGAAGGAGGGAATCCTCCCATCACCATCGATGTTACCGTACATATTGCAGAACCTCTGTTCCAGGTTCCCCAGGCAGCGTCATGTCACAGTGCCATCGACCATCTGGCCATCACGCTGTCGGGATAACTTCAAGTCCTCAGAAAAAGTAACATTCAAACCGGTAAGTTCAAGGATTTACATGACTAACTTGAACAGGTTACCTGCCTCGCGACGCAACCTGCCCACCTTGCGCGCTGGACTGACCCTGAGTCTAAAGTCCCTAGTGTGTTGGTGTTAGCCATGGAGGTCCGTAGCATGATGGATCATCGCTCGGCGTCACATTCGATGAATTAGTTTTGAAGAAGACAACGTAAGTCCTCTCTGCTGCTTACAACTTTTTTTCTTTTATAGCGTGAAGGTTAGACCACCTCGCTTGGACCCTGGGTCTGAGTATCTATGTAACTCTATGTGACAATCCGTCTGTCTGTCTGTCTGTCTGTCTGTCTGTCTCTCTCTCTCTCTCTCTCTCTCTCTCTCTCTCTCTCTCTCTCTCTCTCACATCTCTGTAGTATAAGTAAGAAAGCAACATAAGGCTATAATATGATAACAACCTTACCTGAGTCCTGAGACATTGTGCAGAGTTTGTCGTTGGAAGCCGCTGGCGCGAGTCTGGTATCATGAACAAGGTCAAAGAGTTTCCAGAGAGGGAAGCCAGAGCTCTAGATAACACCTGTCAAACCTCCAAGAACAGTTGTCAAGGTTCCCAGAAGCATGTGTTCCGTCACCGAGCAAAACGTTTTGTACAGTTCCAGCAAAAGTTATCAGAACAGCACTAGAGAATGCTAAGGTCTTCTGAGGGGCTAAACTTCTCCAGGAAGTATCTCAAGAGACTTGACTATTGACACAGCATCAAGATGGTTGATCACATGAGCATTAATCAAACTTGAGGGAAACATCTGCCAACAGACGTGTCGGCTTCACGAGAGACCTGGTGCCACTGAGCAATTTATGTTGTCCAAACTGTTCTTGAGGCCACACAGTTTTTTGCTACTTCACAACGAAACAAATGCTGGTCCATGTTTGTACTATCCTCAGGTCACACAAGTGTTGGTCCACCACTGTACTATCCTCAGGTGACACATTACCAAGCACCTGCAGGTACACAACATGTTCACGAGGTTCCTTCCAGTGTGGGGAACATCAGACGGTACAAAGTGTGAAAATATCTCTTTACAGAAAGAAAAGTCTGACGTCGGTTTCCTATACGACTCCTAGATGATATCTTACAGCCTGCGGGTCACATCTCATTAGAACGGAAGGTAACACATGAGTTCAAGCAATTTCTCCGGCACCGTCAGCAAGTCCCGTGAGGCGCGACCCCTTACCAGACGTCTTAGATATTCAAACGATGCCCCCTAGATTATCGGCAGAATTATACGCAAGGCAACCAAACTGCAAGAATCAAACACACTAGAAAATCACAGTATACATCTCTGGGAACCTATGGGTGTGTGGAGTATACACGGCAGGTAGTGCAAGTCGAACAAGTATTACATCTGTAGATACACACGCTACAACATTACAAGCTGAAGTGACATTTTCTTACGTGTCATGGATTTTTTATTTAAAAATATCTTAAATTCAGCATTCACTGAGTCATGGGTAAGGAAGGAAGGTCATCCTTACTTCTCTGCCGGGGTCGAGTGGCAGCAGGTGGGTCGCCCTTGAGAACCAGCCGACGGCGTACCCTGCCACCACCTGACGGAATATCCTACCGGCCGTGTCTCCGGCAGTCGTGATCAAGACGGCTGTCGCTGCTGTTCCTATAGTCCTGGCTACCGACCGTCTGCTTTACCAGCCACGTTCTCGTCGTCGTCTGAGGTCTGATATCTTCTCGTCTTGGATTTTTCGTCCTTGTTGTCTTAGGATGACTGACACTATTGTTAATGTTTGGGGTTGTTGATATCGTTGTCCTTATTACTGTTGTTGTCTTATGTTGTTGCTGTTACTGTTGTTGTTGTTATCTATGGTTGTTAGTGCTATCGTTCTTCGTCTTGTTGTCTAGGGATGTCAATGTTGTTATTGTCTAGGGTTGTTGGTAAAACTGTTGTTGTGTTGGGTTGTTAATGTTGTTTGTGTCTCTCGCTGCTGATATTGTGAGGTCACTGGTCGTGTTGTATCTAGGGTTGTTGCCATTACTATTGTGCTCACTGGCGAGGTGAGCACGTGGCGCCCCCTCACCAGATTCCTGACGTGACTGAAGTAAATGGAAGGGGGGGGGGAGGCCAGCACCAGCCCACCCAGGCGGGGTGAGGCATATAAAACACACACACACACACACACACACATGCGCGCGCGCCGCTCGTCGTAGTTTGGGATCAAGACACGTGTAGCTCTGTAACAGAAGAAATAATTGATGTTTGGTCGTTATAAGACTTTCTTGCTTTCACACTAGAACTCAAAGGAAAGTTTTTAGGTGTCATTGATTTCTGTTTTTGTTTGCACGTCTTTCTTTATGTAGACTTTTGACGGCAGTTGGAGCAAGTAAGTTGAGGTTGGGGGCGAGATTACCGCATAACGTGAGTGCAACGATCTGCTCCACCAGCCAGGAGTTACGACCATGTTTTCCGGACCCAACTTTCATCTTCCCCACAGTGGTACAGCAGGACAGAGGTGCATCTCACCTTCAGTATTTTCCTGTTTACTTCAGCTCAGCCCGAGTTGTGTTGGTGAGAAATATGGCGGACCATGACACGGAAGGGAAAAAAGAGAAAAAGAACGTTGACGACTGACGGCAGCCGTGCCCGCTCACGTGACCCAGAGGGCATCCGGCGGCGATGCCATCCTCCCTAACGCAGTGAATCTCCCCGCCGGCGGCGCGCCGCTGCCTCAAGCAGGAGGGAAATAAAATGGTAATCCACCTGCTGCCCTCACCGACTCTGGTCAGGTCGGCAAGAAAACAGCATTGTGTTAGGTCAGACTTGGGTCACTAGCATCACCCAACGAGGTTATCGGCGGCGGCACACACACACTTTCTGTGACAAATTCATTAGAAACACTTTGTGGCTGGCATTTGGCCGGTCACATGCAACACGGGCCCGTATGCTGGGCGACCGCTCATGTTAGTTTTACCATCAGGTCGGTTCACGTATGTAACGCACACACTGACAGCTCCCATTAAATTCTTAAACTCTCACTCTCCATCACATCTGCACATAATTTCGCTATTTCTCTCCTTCGTCCTAAGATATCATACGATATGTTATATAACATTTCTTTGTCAGGGGCTAGCTGTTGTGTGTGGCCGTTGGATGGCGGGGACCAGCCTTCCTCGGCCACTTGCCGGTGTGCACGCCTACCACACACACGGCATCGCCAGGCAATTTGCGAGAGCGCTGGACGCACATCATTGTGCGTCACCAATACTCAGGTAACATCTTGGCTCACCGTAACCTCCACACAAGTCAGGCTCACAATAGAGCATGGCACGATGTCCAGCACTGGGACCCACTTAAAGAGCGACCCGAGCAGGACAGTAACGTTTCTGGCATTCCACATGTGTCAGGATGACCGGGAGAACCGCTCCACCCAGGTCATCTTCGAGTGTCACGCCGCATGGCACATCCTACGTAACACTATCGGTATCACCAGCCGTATATAACACCACAGTAACTCCGGCATAACACAACAACTGTGCACGATGACCAGCTGCTTCTGAATATCAAGAATGACGTAACAATACAAAAACACAAGGAATGGGTCGTCCCATGTGGAGTCACGTCCTTCTCTCCGCCTGCAATCTGCTGCCTCTACAGACTCCTCGTCTGCTTGCAACATGTCCGTGTCTGTTCTTCTTTAGGAAGACCCAATACCTGATCGCCAGCTACACGCGTGCTGTGTACTCGACCGCTCAACCCCTTCCCACCACACTACGCACTCGCTGTCCCAGTCCGCGTTTGCCTCGCAGATGCCCACTCATCTCACGGTGAAATCTTGATGACAACACTGCACTCCAGACCCGCGGCCTGCAGGGCAGGCAGGTCCACCATCTCCTGGGCTTCCACCTCCGCCACTTTAGGGAAACTGAGCAGGCACATGGACCCATGACGTCACCACCTTGAGTTTCCCTCTCTGTGCCCCGCCTCACCAAGCGGTCGACGATCCCCTCACTCCAGCAGGTCTACGCCAACTTTACCGACACGCGCCAACCAATGGTTTCCAAACCTAAAACAGTAAGGTCGAATATTGCACGGGCTCACGGGCTATGAGGTATGAACTGTCGACCGTACGACCAAGGATCAATACACTAGGTTGCATCACACGCCGGCGGTAGCCGACGCTGGAGCCATCGTGCGGCGGCGACTGGAACTGACGAATCAATATAGCAGCTGATTTTAAGGTTACCTTTTAAGTTTTCTTCCTGAAATATGCTCAGAAACTATGTAAATCGTACACAGTACTAACCAGGCCGACCTTGCCCGGTATTCATTCCTTAGTGCCAAGAATTTCACTCATTTCTCACGCCAGACGACCGACCACAATAACGCAGAAGTACGTGCATCGTTCCGCAGACTTTCGGGTGCGGGAAGACCGCCGGGGAACCCTGGCTTTGCGACTCCGGTACAAAAGATTACGTTCGCAACACACGGGCAGACACGAGCCAAGGAACGCCTCACACCGGACCCTCGTGAACAACCCTCAACAATCGCCGGAACAACTCTATCGTTCCGTACCAACCCTAGAGGCAATAGAAGCGGCCCATCGTAACATATTTCCTCTTTATAATGTGTGATGGAGGAGATATTGGCTAAAGAAAACGATACGCCTGGAGAAATTAAATGACTATTATGATGCATATGTAAAGCAATGATGACTGGAGGAACGATGACAGAATGATACTTGCAGGTCGGGTCTCGGGTGATGGGCGGCAGGCTGGAGATGGGTCGCTTAGAAGGGCGTGAGTCCAGAGCCCAGGGAAGGAGAGGACGGGTGAGAGAGAGGGCGAGAGAAGCAAGAAAACACGTGGAATACACAGAACACTGAAGAGGAAGTGACTGAGGAAGCAAATTCGGGGCAGATAAAGAGAGGGTTGGAGACGACAGGGACAGGACGGAAAGGAACAACGAAAGAGGAGGGATGGATACGTAATGAGAAGGCAGGGGAAAGGGAGGTACAGAAAGGTGTACAGACTGGGGTAAGAGAGGGGGAAGGAGACCCAAAGGAAGGAGAAGAGCACGGATAAAGAGAGAGACACGCGCAAAATGGATGTTGGAAGACGAGAGAAAATAATAACATAGGCAAAAGGAAACAAAGATTGTACCAGGAATGTACGGATCCAGTGAGAATAGGTCACGCCTGACCGTTATTCCCGGCGATAAGATTATCGTCACAGCTTGGCTCACAAAACCAAGGGTCATCCAGACTGGGTCACACAGCCGAGGTTACACAACAGCCTGGATCACATAGCTTCAGTCACATGCTGTGTGCTACCGGACTCACTCGCCTGTGGTTACAGTAAAAGTGGAGAGTTACCTCCAGTGGGGTTGTATCAGTGTCAGCTGACGAATGGGAGTAGCGTCATCGAGGAACTTTTCCCTCTAAACGAGTCCAACATTTCCCTGCTGCTGATTGTATCGCTGTCTCGGAGTCCTGAGATTATATATTTACTAATGAAAACTTTCTTTCGAAGTTGACTACAACATTCTGCCCAGACCTTAACCAGCAACACCTTCGCAGGAACCACGGCCGCCAGGAGCAGGTGGTACCGCCAAGTGGGTGACGACGCCGGCGGCAGGATGAGGGAAGATGACCGGAGGAGTCACGAAAGAATTAATGGAGCTGAGAGGAGTGGACAGGAGGAGTAAAAAAAATCCTAGCGGGGGGGGGGGGACCTGGCTGAAAAGACTGGGTGGGGAGTCTTGGCCAGAAGGAACGGGCTGTGGACACGCTGGCCGGGGAAGAGTTTGGCTAGGCAATGTGCGTATATGATGAGGGTGAGGCATCAGGTGAGATGAAGCAACAAGAGTGATGAGGGCACGAGAGGAAGATCGCACGGAGATCACCGGGAGCTACTGAGTGAGGCTTCAGCCAGCGGGCCTCACCTGCGGCACACAACAGCGAAATACTAAAATGAATCCATGAAACACAGTTCAGAAGGCGAGGTGACCAGAGGAGCCCCGTCACCACCACTGTCGCGTGACCGCTAGCCAGGGCACCCCGTGAGGCACGAGGACATCCTGGTGATGGAGGGGAAGCAGCTGACGCATCCCGGCAGTCCTAAGGCTGCACAACACTGGCACAGTTGTGTTACTGGCTGGGTGTTACACTCATTGTTGCTGCCGGTCAACACATTAGGCACGCAGCTCACCCCATGACTGTCTCGTTACTCTTGCAGCGTCGTCAGCAACACTTTACATTGCCTCTCTCGGTATGACTTGACTTCCGGTGGCACAAGAGTAATGAGCAGGTTCCTCCGTCAACATGTGATCACTGGGGAGCCAGTTTCAGAAGGAAGTATCCTTGATATAATGTCTTAGTTTGAGTCCTAATTTGTTCGGTCTGCTCCTGTGGTGACGACTGGTCCTCCCCAGCCGGCTACCGTCCTGCATCAGCAGCAGTGGTGGGTCATCACTCTTTACGGTGATCACAGCCGTCTCAGCCAATCAGTTGCATCTTACAAAAATGACTTTCTTCAGTTACATTTCTCCCGTTTTCAGTGGTGGAGCACGTGAGCACTTGCCCCTGTCCCTCCCACCGCCGCCACACCACCAACAGATCAATAGAAGAGAAGGACCAGCGGCCTCACGCAGCACCCTCAGGCTGCCTCACTCGCCTCTTGTGTATAGGAAAGGTTGCACGCAGCTCCGGAACACCGTTACGTGATCAATGACCAATGTGTCAAGGGCACGGCAGAACGCAGGTCTCCTCCGTAGACCATAAGCTATTTATTTACTTTCGGTCGGAGTAAAGTGTTATGGTGTGCCGGGAGGAGAGGCATCTGGGGGACCGTGACCACTGCCAACACCACGTGAAGAGCTTCTATTTCCAGCTCTCCCGCTACTCTTCCTCAATCCCCCTTAACCTTGCATCTCCTCTCTCTCTCGGGTAAAGTGGGTAGATTTAGGCATCATGGGAGACTGTGTAGAGTAGGCACAGTGAGTAGGGTGGGTACTGCTTTAATTTGTATCTACAGCTCAGGGTAACATGACCGAAGAAGAGCACGTGGCTTGGATACGCTGGGGAAATCCACACCGCCTCCTTCACCAGAGGAAGGAAGCCAAGACTCCGGCCATGGATGTGTGTGTGAGCAGTGTCAGTACACACAGCTGACTGACATTAACGTTACGGTAGAGTCTGTGTTATCATTCAAACCAAACTAAAGCAAACTCTGCCTGTCAGTAACCCAGTCATCAGTCTGGTCTGACAGTGAGGCCAGTAACCTAAGAGCTGCTTCGTTCCGTCACAAATAAGCCACTTAAGACCCACCGGAAGAGAACATCAAATCGTTGTTTCCTTTAAAACCCTTAATCAACGTTGATGACTATGAATTCTCGTGCGGGCCCTTACTTTTTCGTGCCCTGACCGAGGGAGGCACTATACAAAAGACGGTACAATCCGTACGCAACTGGCATATAAAATTCATACTTCTGTCATCTTATAATTATATGAGTAATCAAGGTAATTGTTCTCCAGACTACCTCAGTATAGTAATCCCTACATCTCCCAAACTGATTTGAAGACTCAAATGTAATTAGGTCACTCCTTGCTCTTCTCTCTCTTCCAAGGTGGGCCTTTAGCCTTTCCCTATAACACAGGTCCCTTAATCATCGTTCCATCTTTGTTGCATTTCTCTGGACCCTCTCTATTATAATGCTTTTGTGGTTTTTAGGTGCGATGACCAAACGTGAGAACATATTCTAGCTTTGGCCTAATGTAAGCTATGAACAGCTTGCTAAATATTACCTTATACAAATACTTAAAAGCAATTCTGATATATGTCAGCAGACCGTTTGTGTCCTAAACTATTCTCCTAAAGTGGGACTCTGTCGACGGGTTAGAGGCCATGCCGACTCCCACGTCCTCTCACACACAAAATGCTGAAGCTTACTTCCAGCAAGATAATAATCGTATGGAGGCTTTCTTTCACTTTGTCCCATCCCCATTACTTTACATTTGAATTTCATCAGCCACATATCAGACCAACTTTGCAGTCTGTTTACTGTGTTCTCGCGTTAGGTCGTCGCTTCTGCTTCCTCTGAGGGTATTACAAACTTACAGTACATTAACTAACACTAAAAGTAAAGATAAGTGTCTGGTCCTTGGAGACTCCCAGTGTATTGTGTTATGCAGCAAACTCACAATCATGACCGTAAAGTGTCTCGCAGAGCAATCCACGGTGAGAGATCAAAGAATTCGACTCTAATACCCTAGTAGATGTCTCACTCGAAAAATATTAATTATTTAATTTACCTATAGTTGAAAGCTAAAATCGTCTATTAGTTTTCACTAAAAGGTTTCAGTAAGTATACTAACCGGGTCACAGAGCAAAATACGATTGCTAAGTTCCCCATAACAAGTATCGTTTTCTATCACACTTCTTTCGCTCACAGAAAATGAAATCTTGTATCGAGATTTAAGGCCAACGGATACAAAAAATATTAGAAGCACATCACTCCAACTTGGAAGCTTTAAAAAGTGGTGTATGCATCCATATCTACCATAAGTATGACTTACCGAATATTTCTGTTGAACATCCACTATATGCAAGATCCGGTTGGCCATACTACGTAAGAAGGTGCAGAACTGCCGGTGTGCTGGTCCCCAACACCGACCATGAACTTTATGATCATAACTCTGACTCTCATCTACAAAGCCTGTAAACTGTAGATCCCCAATCCCGTCCTATTCTAGTATTATACTTGGGAATATTGCTATATATTGTGCAGTAATATATTCCAATTTAATCCAGCAAGCTTTGGATTTCCCCTCGAATGGCGATAACCATTGGCTTATTTCAGTTTGAGGTTGATAAAGACATTGGGAAAAAAATATCAGTATTCGAGTGGATGAAACGCATTTAAGGTACCAGAAAATAACATAAACAAAAACATCATACTGTAAGATACACTGCTGGCGTGAGAAACTCCTGGGGCAACACTTATTTCATGTTACAAATAGTGAATAAACTATCTAAGTTAGATGAGACGGCACGGGCAACTGGCTACCTTAATGAAGGCCATCTCATTAACGCTAATATATATATATATATATATATATATATATATATATATCCTAGCCTAAACTAGGTACATAATTCATCGACCAACCCCTAGAGGAGAATGAAGAGCTGAGTTGACTGGGGACCGACTTCAGCAAC
>JAYMFT010110583.1:0-13522 GCA_038088735.1 Panulirus argus | reverse complement strand
GTACCGTGAATCATCTTCAGCAAGGATGAATCACCATCCACGAATGAGTAGTAGTCCTGCTGAAGACCTTCTACCTCCAAAGGAGTCCCTCATATCCCTATTCCTTATAGGATAGCAGCGTCGAAGCTGCAAGGAACTGATAAAAGGGATCCTAGGGTTGCATAATAATAATAATAATAATAATAATAATAATAATAATAATAATAACAATAGTAATAACAGTTGTTATAATGCAAACAATTATAGTAATAAAAATAACAATCATTATTATTTCAAAGCCCCAAAACCCCCTTTACTAGCCACCTGTAATTTCAAGCCTGCACTCCAATCAGCAAGAAGTTTCTCAAAGAGATTGTACTTGTTTTTTTTTTTACCCAGTGAGTGATGGTGTTACAGGCTCTCCTAAGGAGTTTTTAACTCGCGGTAGAACCGCAGGCAGACGGGGTCATGCAAAAGACAGACATACGTGTTCATGTCTCACGTGGGGGTTAATGGTATACACGCGATGTGGCAACACAAGATCTCGTCACACCACGTCCGATGCTGGATAATGATGGAGGTTTGGCGGGGGGGGGAGACGTGCTACATGTCTAGTGTAAGGGAATGGCACACCCACCAGCCTCCGCTGGGAGGGAGGACGTGCATTCTATTCGTCACATCACACGCCTCCAGAATCGTGCCAGCTTCACGCTCGTAGACCAGCTAGGAGCAAATCGTCAGCATGACAAACATATAGACAGGGACACACACACTTTCTTTGGTCGTCTGCTAACTTAACCAATGATGCTACTGTTACCTTAGTCCTTGTACTGTTTTAATTCAACCATCGATTCGCTCGTCATAAAATTGTGGCAGAGAAAAATCTTTCTGGCTAAACAATATGACTTAAGCCGAGCGAATCTGTCGGCCAGCGGAAGGGGCACGCATGCGTGCTGACGGTGCAGTAGTGCACCGTCAGCATATCGTCTGGCCAACGCAGCGAGCTCGACCAGCAAACCGCTGAGGAGGCAAGGGACATTGTCGTCGAGAAGCTAGCCACCAGGTACTCAAAAGTTATCTAGCTGCTGTGAGCCCTCATCCGGCAGTGAATAGCCGACAAGTGAGAGAGAGAGTGGTTAGGTTAGCCGACCGGAGACGAAATTGTGAAGCTTCTGCGCGAAGGATCAGCGGTGGGAAAAATCCAGCCTCAGGGAAGTGGTCCTGAAGGTCTGGAATTCCCAAAGGTGTACGAGGAACTCTCCGAAACACACACACACACACACAAACGACTATGCAGCCCGGTTGCTGTAGCGTCATACAGGCAACCAGAGAAAAACGAGCATGTCTTAACGCTGCCATACAATTCGACCACGCCTTCTTTGCTTCTGTGTCTCCCCCTCCAGGCAGTTCTTTCGGTAATAGCGAGCTTAGCAGAACACCAGACACCACAGAAGGGGAAACCGCGCACACACACACACACACACACAGACGGGGACTTGACACTTATGACTGGATGGTGGACGAAACCAAGCACCGCTGACGGAGACCTAAAACCAGACACTGGAATGGAACCCTACGCTAGTAGTAAAGCGGGCCGGGCACCAGGTGGCCACGGAGAAACTACCTGGTGAACACTGAAGGGTACGGCCAGTGAGTGGGGGGGGCCGGGGCCACAGTCTTAACCCTGCTCTCCCCCACGTTTCGCTATATTTAGCAGTACACAAGGGTACAGGACTGCCCCCCTTATATAATTCTTCACTTCCTGACTAACCCGATATACAGTACGCAACAGACGGAGGGGTCCTTCATCTCTCTATATCTATACCATCAACAGCGTTACGATTTCCTAACTCTTTCTCCCCAATCCCAACACGAAAACGTTAAGAAATATAATATCTATTGGCTTGGATCTCCAGAAACCAGCCCTTAACGGCGTGCTAGACACCACCAGGCCCACACGCTGACTCTCCTGTCAGTGACGATTTGGACACAACGGTTGGATCGGCTTCAGCCATCTCTTCCGATGTTCCTTGACGTCGACCTGCCCGTACTCTACTGACATGACTAACACTCTGGAAAGCCTTAATCTATTTCATTTTCTTTCCCCGGTGGTAGATCACTTACGTCACAACTTACTTCCGTTTCACGAGTGATATCTAAGTCTACCGCAACTAACACACGCCTGCCACACTCTCCCACACCATGTGGCAAAAATGGCCACTCAATTTCCGTTTCCCTGAGCTTCAACTACAGTTCCCCAATACTTCTAACATTGTCACAGTCTTCGGTTTCCTCACTAAACACCGCCAGGCTGCGCTACCTTCTCAACCCATTCGTCGAGGTCCTTTGAGAGGAGGAATTCAACGCGCACCACAAAGGGAGGCTAAAGTCCTCCAACAACGATAATGGAGTCAGTGCAGTCCATTCTTTTTTTTTTCCTCAGTTCCGAGCGATCCGGAACGACTAACTACACATCCTGCACGAGTTCCCATCACCACAACCAGACTTGTTACACACTCCCAGCTCTTTTCGCCTGCTGCCTTCCCCTTATACAGCAGCACAATATCAGCCCAGTCTGTCTGGATCCTTCTAACACATACCCTATCATCTCTTTCGTCACCACCTCCTTCCTTCTGCTCCCTTTCACACTATAAAAACGTCACTAACTGACACACACACTGGGAAGTAAAGAAAAATGTTTAGCAAACTTCCCTTTAGCCTTTCCTTGGGTATGCTGTCCAAAATGCACACCGGATGGTCCGGTACTACTGCCGGTGTATAGGCTTACATTCCTTCGTCCTCTATGACTATCCTCATCCAAGGCCTGACTAATATTCGTCTGACGCCATACCATATGCACCGGGCACCAGGCGTCCCAACAGCAGAGTATAGGTCCCTGTATGTGATTTTCACTCCACTTCCACTTCAGCCAGGAATCGTTCTAAATCTAACAATTTTGAGGTCAGTCACTTTACACTACGCGATGGTCACTGTCATCCAGAAGAAACGACAATAGTTACAGCATGGTCAGTTACCCAGTAAGTTACACATGTCTTTATATAATAACGGAAAGTCATAACGTAAGTGACTAACTACTAGGCAGCAGCAGCAGTGACACCACGACCAGGTGGCCAGCAACTGTTACAAAACGGCAGAAACACTTGTCACAACAAACATCGACACAGTATTAGCAGAGGCAGCAGTTATCAGCAGCGGCTGCCAGCTGACTACCTTTAACCATGAGCAACAACAGTTCGTGACAGCACGAGCTGTTACCCTCACCCTATTTGGGGACCTAACAGCGGATTCGGAGGTCTTCCACCCTCAACGTTCAGTCCGCGACTCGGCCGCGGCGTTGCTCCTACTCTGCTTAATCCTGATACAGGAGGCCGTGGCCCGCAGCCCTAAAGCAACCACCACCACATTCTAGTACGTCTGCCACACTTAACAGGGCCTATTTTCTTTTATCATTATTTCTTAAATCTCGCCACTGAAGAGTCGGGTCTTTCTAAACTCTTTGGGTGACATACGGAACAATTCTGGACCCGGGTGTTTACCCACTCTGCTTAAGTTGTGGGGTGCCACGTCCGGCTACGGCAGCAAAAGAAACGCAGAAGTGAACAACGTTTTCCCCGGGTATTCCTGGGTGCAAATTGATACGTCACTCCCGTCTGCCCTGAACATAACAGCCGCGGTGCTTTCAGTCGTGTCCACTGCGGGCTGTGAAAGATCTTCACCCACTTCCTCATTCTACAACTTCGCCCACTCTGAAAAGAGGTGAGGATTGGCACACGGCAGTTTATTCAAGCTGGGAGGATCTGGACGCCTTGAAGAGCGACAAGCAATGTTCGTCACTCCCTTGCCTTAAGGGCGCCCATAAAAATCCAGCCTGCCATCTTTCTGGAAGCGGTAATTGTTGATGTGGTGGTTACGTTCGCTGACGCTGAGGTCATCTGACATCATTACTATTATTAGTCCGAGGGTCTTTTACAATGTTCTTCCGAGACAAGATGGCGTTCAAATCCTTTCCGGTATTCTGTGCTGCTTTTATTTCTCCTCTTCCCCCATGACGAAGCCCTCCAAACCCACTTCGATGAAAGGGGATATTCTCGATAACCTAACATAAAACTCGGTCTCTGTCTGTCTGTCTGTACCTCTCAAGCGTGTTCAACACAGACGGCATTTCCATGACTGTTTAGGTGCATTCTGCAGAGAACGCAAGGAAAATGTGATCTGCGTATGTTAAGAAGCGAGTTTAATTCACAATACTAAAGCAAGCACAGTTCCTCGACGGAACAGACCATTACTTGTCGTAAAGAAAATGGAAACATCAGGGTTTTCACGCTTCTAAAAAGAAAAAGTCAAGAGTTATACAACAGCAGCAGAACAAGCTGGTGGCTAACAGCTCTTTACGAAACCGCAAAAAAACAGTGGTTCTACCATAAAAAAAAAAAAAAAGCTGGTGGCAACGTGGGGTAGAATTCTATGAATGATAGTAAAACGAACCACAGTAACAAAAACCTCATAGACCGGGAACAGCTTAACAAGCCAGGAGGAACGACTGGCTGGTCAGCAGGGGCAACCTGCAAGCCAGCTGGAGAAAACAGCTGGTCAGCAGGAGCAACAAGATGGGCCAGAAGGGACAACAAGCTCGCCAGAAGCAGGAGCGATTACCTAGCCAGCAGGAGCGACTAGCTGGTCAGTAGGAAAAACCAGCTAGCAAGCTGTAGAAAACAGCAAGCCAGCAGGAGCAACTAGCTAGCCAGCAGGAGTGACTCGCTAACCAGCAGGAGCGACTACCAAGTCAGCTTGAAGCAGCAGCTAGACAACCAGCAGTAATGACAGCAGCGGATACCTAGCCTTCAGCAGGAGGAGTAGGAGGAGAAGGAGAAGCATCCCCTGCAGCAGGCAGACACCAGGAGGTTATCAAGTACCGAACAGCAGCAGCAGCAGCCCGTGCCCACCTCCCCCCACCAGGGTCGCGTCACCCGTCCACAAGGTGAGGCAACAGCACCATTTACTTCTCGACCTCCCTCCAACTGACTGACTGACTCACCCAGCCTGCCACACTCTCGGCCTCCCTCCGACTGACTGACTCACTCACCCAGCCTTCCACACTCTCGGCCTCCCTCCGACTGACTGACTGACTCACCTAGCCTTCCACACTCTCGGCCTCCCTCCGACTGACTGACTCACTCACCCAGCCTGCCACTCTCTCGGCCTCCCTCCGACTGACTGACTCACTCACCCAGCCTTCCACACTCTCGGCCTCCCTCCGACTGACTGACTCACTCACCCAGCCTGCCACACTCTCGGCCTCCCTCTGACTGACTGACTCACACATCCCAACTCATGTCACCCAACCTGCCGCACCAACGATTATACACAATCCCGCCGCTGCCCATCGCACACCCAGTGGCTTGCTCAACCTGTGAAAATCGAAGCACCGGAAAGAATGTCAAATGGCTTTAATTTCTACAACCACTTTCCACGACGCGTCCCTTAAACAAATAAAAGCATACACAGCACTCTTGTCCAAGTCAACGCACGAGCTACAAAACATAAATACCTTGACCTGGTCAGGCTCTGCTGAAAAAAAAAAAAAAAAAAAAAAAAAAAAGCGGAATATCAAGAAGAAATAAATTAAGCAATAAAAATAAATAAAAACTTTTACTCGCTCCGGAGACGTCCTTCTGTGTCGAAGGGAGGAAAAGAACATCACTCCTTCCTACACCTGCTCAAGAGCGCTGGGAAGCGTCCAATGACTAAATTAGGAGTCGAGAGGCGGCTGCAGACTGGAAAGTCATGAGCAGACCAAAGCACTCCTTAGGCTGATGCGCCACGTCCAATGTCGACCTGGGGCTTAAAACGTCGGCGGCTGCGTCACCACACGACGCCATTACACGGTAAAGGTTTACGTCAGACAGACGCAAGATGTAAAAAGCGTTCACGCGAACTTGTGGCAATGTCCTCCATTCCCTCCTACTCCATGTTCCATCAGTGCAATAAACTTTTCAAAATTACGTTTTCCACTTTTCCTTTTTTCGCGAAGTATCTAATATGCATAATGCACATCTGGGGACAGATACTGCTAATACCCTAGTTTTCCACAGATGTGTGTGTGTGTGTGTGTGTGTGTGTGTGTGTGTGTGTGTGTGTGTGTGTGTGTGTGCGTGAAAAATATACATAAAGAACGGTGTACTGAACCCGAGCAGCCATTGGACTGAAAATACAAAGTTGAGGGATTACAGTAAGAAGAGGGGAGGTCCTTGTCGTAACTAGTTAATCAATCACAAAAAGAGCCTAAGATCAAGTTAGGGCTGGAAACTTCTAACGCTTTGGATAAGCAAATGAGTGAGGTCCACATACGTGTACAGAGCGTGTCGCTGGGCAAATATTAGGGTTAAAAAATTATACATTTAGATGTGATTCGTAGAATATTACGTGATGTAAAGTTACAAACAAGGTGAAGTGTGTGTGTGTGTGTGTGTGTGTGTGTGAGGCTAATCATCAAATGCCAGTATAGGACTCCACATGTTCCCCGAGTCACAGCCAGACGAACCAACCCACCTTCAGAACCACGCTGGCCTTAAAACCACAGTGTTACGGTGTTGTATCTTCTCCCTCGCCACTACCACAGACCGTGCGATGACGATGGTGGAGCTAACGCCACCAACCAAAACAAGCCCAGGAGAGAGAGAGAGACAGTTATGAAGTTCTTTATTAAACGAGTGACAGACGTAACTATTACTAGGAAGGGAAGGAGAGGAGGAAAAAAAAAATACCAGTGGCCTTTAGTTCAAATCATGAGCAACGCCGTTTTCGTGGGATTAAATTACCACCAGTAAAAGTATGTTTGTGAAATCGCTCACTCTGATCGGGGAGGAAAAAAAAAAAAATCCGGAAGAATATAATAATGAGCAAGTGCGTTTTCTCTTCCAGGTTATGTGGCTGCCAAGAAGACACACACACACACACACACACACAGAACTGGTCATGAAAATGTATTGCTTCTCGCTTGTGTTGCGTCTGGCGTGGAGGTCTACATGACCCTGGCGACGGTGAGGCAAGACACCTTACGACAGGTAAATGAGGATGTATTTCCCAACGGGAACGTACACAGGAACCCTCGGACTGGGTCGCGCCAACGACGCATTACCAGTCGGCGCTTGGTAAGGCCAAACCATAACCGAAGGTGGAACCGTCGTTCTCAAGGGCCGTACAAGTCGTGCTCGGGGAACGAGAAGACACCTTGTGCTCAAGGGTCGTAGCGTCGTGCTCAAGGTATCTACCGTCGTCTTCAGGAGTCATCGCGTCGTGCTCAGGGGGTGTCGCACCAGTCATGCTCGAGGGTCGCAGCAGCGTCGTGCACAAGGAACGTACCGTCGTGTTCCAAGGGTCGCAGCGTCGTGTTCAAGGGTCGTTGCGTCGTGCTCAGGGGTCGCATCGTCGTGCTCAAAGCGTTAACCTAGTGTTCAGAACCACCAGATCAGGTTGGGCCACCAAGGACTGATAAAATTCCCCCCAACACTCGCATATTTTTATATAAAAACTGATGATCACATTTTCCCATCTTTTTCATAACGGTCAGGAAACCCTCAGCGAGTACTTCTTTAAACTGGCTTAAGCCGAATACGTTTCTGGCTTTCCCGCGGGCCACAATGCGTCCTGCGACTCTCCAGAAGTCCCAGGAAAGTCCGTCTGCAAGTATCGACACACCTGTGTGTGGAGGGCTCGATACAGCTTCGTTCTAGCAGATCCCTGGACTCTGTCCCCGTATCACACAGCTTCGTTCTGGCAGATCCCAGAACTTCCTCAGCATATCAAATATTAAATAAATACTGGCAAAAAAAAAGGAGGGGACAATTCTGGCCAAAACGTGAAAAAAAAAACCTGTAGCGAAAATCAGAAATCGACGAAATACATGCAAAGCTTCTATAGAATATTACAGATGTTCCCCGTGACACCTGCCCTGTACTACGTGCTGGAGCTCGGAAAACTGGTGTACGGATTGAGGTCAACACCACACCTGTGCCACACCTGAGTCATCACCCATTAACCAGTTAGCAGTCTCCCAACTTGTACCTTGACCTTTTCACCTCGTCGAAACATATTCCAAAAGCGACGTACTTTAAAAATAGCACCTTTCCCTCCCTCCATCTTCCCCACCTCCCCCCTCCCAATGCAAGCCTCGCTTGTTTCGCTAAACACCGAACTCATTCCTGTGAGACTCAAAACCCCACAACAACACTTGAGGAGGAAACTGACGGCAAAATGAACATCGTGGCTCAGGTATTTCTCTCCCTGCATGTGTGTGTGTGTGTGTGTGTGTGTGTGTGTGTGTATACACCCCCGTGTTATAAGTTCAACTGTGATTCGGCACACGATGTGGTCAATCAGATCGAGTGACATTAAGAACCTGCCTCCCATAAATATGGGTTTAATGAGGCATACAGAAAAGACATCTACGCCATACCACAACACAAACTAGTACGCAGCATGAAATGAACTTCCTCGTCTGGAAAAAAAAAAAGAAAAAAAAATATTACTGAACATAATGAGCTTTGTACACTGAGCTGGCTGGCCTTCCTGCATGGCAAAACACCATGAGAATGTTTAGCACGGCTGGCTGAAGAAATATTCCAAACATACAGGGAATGCAACGCAAAAAGAGGCCCCCAAGCAATGCAAAAAAGGCCCACACGTGACTTAATATCATCTTTCAAGGGAAATGGAAACAAGCAGCTGAATCAAACTTATCGGACACCACAACGCAAACCAGTTTTTCGTGAAACCGCACTTTTACAAGAAGTGCTGGCAATTGCATAATACGGCGACACCAGGCAATGGTATTAACCTGAAACTGTGGGAAGAGATGGATGGGGAGGGAAACCCACAAACCCAGTCGACTGGCTTCGTCATGTCTAGCCCACAGCACTTGCATCTGCGATGGCGGACAACATGATTAACGCAAACTGAGAAAAAAAAAAATAGCCAACGTTCTTGTGTTGACCTCCAGAGCACGGGAGGTATGATCCCCGAGCACGACAGTCTTAAGACTCCTGAGCACGGCGGTACAAGTCTTAGGCATACTAGTCTGGCCTCTGAACTGACCTGGCCTAGGGCCGAGCCATCACGCCACAAGGGGTTGCTCCGTCGTGCGCAACAGTCGTACCGTCGTGCACGAGGGGGTCAAGCACGTCTCCTCTGCAGGCGACAAGTCACCACCAACAGCCATCCTGAAGCACACACACACACACACAATGACGAAGGGGACCGAGACTGCGCCGCGAGGCGCTACTGCCCTCAGAATATAGCGCGAGAGCCGGGGAGACCCCAAAAAAATCTCAAGCTAAAGCTGGTTTTCTGGCTCTGGTCTTTTGCAAGGAAATTCAGGTCACTACGCCACGCGTATAGTATTTCCAGTAAGAGGCAGCGACCAGTGCCACAGTAGCAAGGTGGAGGAACCACGTATCACCCCTTCTGCTATAGAGGCAAGGCCTTCACATGATGATAAACACATGTACTCAAGGATACCCCGCGAATGTCTACTAGCCTCACGCAATTCAGGACGATATTCAATGAATACCGTATTCCTCTGAAATACCTCCTTGAACCCTAGTCTATTATAATAGTCTATAACATACGTTTGCATGAACTGCAAAACAGCTGAAATCTTAAAAAAAGAAAAAAAAATCTGTTTATACACAGTTCTCGTCATTCTAATGACCTCCACGTCTGTGCTGTGTGGCATCGACGGAAGCTAACAAGCCAACGCGAAAAAAAGAAAAAAAAAAATCTCACGGGAATTACCACCTTAACATTACACCACACCAGGGCGGTGGGATCTCTCACCGGACATGAAAAATGCTTGCTTGCAGTCAGGGCTGGGCTGGCAGAGCGGTGCGCGATGCAGGAGGCCGTGCCGTGCTGGAGGTAGTAGGAACGTGAGGTTGGGTGCATATGATACCGTGCGGGAGAGTCGAGGAGGCAGCGTCCGTTTGCGTCACTGTCTAACGCTACACTGGCGGCGGCCTGCTGCTGCTGCCACATGCACCCCCACCCCGCCCTCCCGTCCACCCTCCATTTCTTTGGTTATACATAAACATGCCGGGTCTCTCACTCTCTCTCTCTCATGCATGCACGTAAGCATCCACATCCAGGACCTGCTGGGCTTTGGGGCCCCAGGAAGAGTGGAATCCCCTCCCCATACTGAAAGAAATAAGTAATTACACAAACCATACTGCATTTTTCCTCATCAGTATTCAAGGTAGACTGTGGTACGGAGCCTATCAATATGGCGTTTTGTTTACACGCTTAAGTAACGCGGAGGCAGGTGGTGGTCAACACGTCTACGGTAGTGGTATGGCACCCGAATCGTCGGGGAGGAGCGGCGGCCTGCATGTTAACATGGTATGATGTGATGGGTTTACTTAGTACACATATGCCGGTATGCAAATACCCAAGCGGGATGGCATACGGTCACTAGCTGGGCAGTGGGAGAGCCGTGCGAGTTACTGTGTCAGCTGTTTGTACGAGGGGCCTCTGTGTGTGTGTGTGTGTGTGTGTGTGAGGAAGGGTAAACAGACCGTCGTCAAGGCGCAAGGTAACTCTGGCATGTCCAGCTTACCCACGGCGCTACGTTACCGTCCCGGGCGGTGCGGTCTCTCCGCTACGTGTACGTAACGCGGCTATCTGCGCGGCCGGTGGGAACAACACAGGTGCGACAGATACCCGACGCAGGGTTTCCCCCACACAGGGGTAAAGGCGGTCATTCCAGGGGTGGGGGGGGGGGGGGGGGGGGGGGAAGGAATGTGGGACAACCAGGGGGGGGGGGGGGGGGGGGGGGGGGGGGGGAGAAGGAATGTGGGACAACCAGGTGGGGGTGTAAGACAAACCAGAGTGAATGAGTCGTGTATGTAAAGGGGCGCCACTCATCCACCGATGTCCCAAACCCCGTACATACAGCTGCAGTAACACTCCTGTGCGGTAATAACAAGCCAATTAGCGGACTCACAGCGTGTCATAATGGGATGGAGCTTCGGGGGGTGTGGGTTGGGGGAGGGTGGCCCCTGTTCAGTCCACACAGGCCCACCAGATCGTCTCAAGACCCTGGTATCAGCATGAGATACAATATCTCCGTTTCTTATTCGCCCGACCTCCCGCCTCGCCCGGCGCGCCCCTCGCCCTACGGCCTGGTTCTCACCTCCCCCGTCTGCCACCCCCATCACCAGGACTACGGGCCGTGTCCATCCAGCCGGGGGTCATAACAGACGCTAAGCTAACATCTCGTCTACCGAGAAAACTTAACGTCCACATAACTCTACAGTTTTTCCTTCACAAATATATACACAGGCCATGAGTGCTGGTATGCATGTAAATAAATACACGCACACACAAACAATCACAGACAGATAGACATAGAGAAAGAAAATAAGTAGATAAGACAAAAAGGGGAGACTAAAAAGGATGCAATACAAAAACTTGGTATCCAAGGTCATCCTCGATCCCTCCGACATAAATCATCGAGCCAACGCTCAACACATAATGGTCCTCCCGACTCCCCTCCAACCATCACCTGGAACCCATCCAACACCACTTCAGGAAGTAAATACGTACTACACCACCAGCCTCGCCAACGTCATCCACCCGCACCCACGAGACGGCAGAGTCCCATCGTTCCTGAGGTGCAGTTCGGCACCACAATCGCACTGGGACCATCCATCCAAGACTCCGTCACGACCGCTGCAGGAGCATCCCCATCCCAGCCTCTGTGATCATCGATAATAATAATCACTACATCTCCGCTCCAGTGTTTGCGAGAATGACTGTCATTTGAACGCCTCCACCATCCCCTTCCCAGAGTCCCAGTGTAGACACTTACATTCAATCAGCATAATTTTCTGGCTTTTGGCCACGTTTAATTCAGTAAGTCGTCATTTGTACACGTCTGGTCGTGCTGGCTGCTGTACACCAATCAGTCGCCTTATCCGTTTCGTAAGCATCTTCCGTGCCACATAATCTTGCAGGATATCAGGTTTCTCCCGTAATCATATCTTTTTCTACTTAATACTAACGCTGGTCTATTACGTCCCAAACGAACCTTGGTCTGCCATGGCGTCTTGCGTCTGTGATCTAATCAAATATCTATCTCAAAGGTCCGGTTGGTACAATCCTTTTCCACGTGCCCATAACGACTCCGTTACCCTGTAATAGGTATTTTGATGCCTGGCTGCCTTTTTGTGTGCTATTTTCGCTCTCTTGTCTCTTCTTAATACTCTCAGAATGTGGGAATGAACCTTCACCTCACCTGTTTTGGTCTTACTCTTCAAAACTCTCCATGAATCACACACACACACACACACACAAACGCCGTTACAATATTAAATATCATCTTCCTACACGGTAATAAGGCAAACGAAAGAATATCGCTGGGCTCACAGTCCAAGCCGGGAACCCCTGTTCCTCTTGAGCCAACCAGAAGGACTGGAATCATACCTGAATATGTTTCCGGACGCTGGCAAGGTCGTGTGGGAAGTAAGGAGTTTTGAGGATCGCAATCAGCCAACAAGGGGGTGGCTGAACAAAATCCAGAGTTGGTAGGATACACGGTCTACGGAAAATCGTACGAAGTAAATGCAATGAGGATGGAACGCAGGGATGAGGCTTCAATACGAGTAACACCCAGCAGGAAATAAGCCGCACGAATCTGTTTGTGTGAGGAATTTGGGTGAGGACACCACACATGCCGCAAAACCTGTTGCCAGAGTGCCACCTCAGGAGAACTGCAAGGGAGACAAACTGTCTGCAGGCACATTAGAATCGCATTCCAGTACACGAATAAGGAAGGACACGTTCGGCACAATGTTCACGTCCTATATTACGGAAACACCAGAACTATGCTTCTCAAAGTTTACGTTCCCACACTTTACGAGGCACGGAGAAGGTCCAGAGAAACAAGGACGGTACCAGAGTTAAGAAGAGCTGGTTTACAGCGAAAGGTTAAAGGACATAAATTCGTCCACCATGGAAGAGAGATTATGGGACAACATTACCAAAACCATTCAGTTCGTAAACCAGTTCCATGTTGTAGACACCGAACAGTCCCCCGAAAGATGCGTAAGATAGAACAACCGGAGTTCTTAACACGAACTGAAGCAGCAAATCTCTCAGAAAGACGTAAATAACTATTTTTAATAGGAGTGAAAGTAGTGGCCGAATGAAAGAAAACGTTAGAGTAATGGTGGAATGAAAGAAAACGAGTGATGAAATTCTGAAAGTTAAATACCATACAAAAGTTTGAAACACTGACAGCAGAGAAAACTCAAGAGTGAAGAACCCTCTTTGTCCCTTACTAATCAATACACACACACACACACACACACACACGTCAAAAAAGGAGAATTACATACACACAACACAGCAATATATCCACACCTACAAAAGACAAGAACCTGCACCGAAACTTAATCATGAGAGAGAGAGAGAGAGAGAGAGAGAGAGAGAGAGAGAGAGAGAGAGAGAGAGAGAGAGAGAGAGAGAG
>JAYMFT010110572.1:0-13524 GCA_038088735.1 Panulirus argus | reverse complement strand
CATAGAGCCATCCAACCAGACAGACAGACAGACAGACACACACACACACACACACACACACACACACACACACACACACACACACACTAACACCACCAACTCTCCTCCTCCTCCCCCCACAACCTCCACCCGTCAGTCCACCCCTCTCCCACTTTCTGTTGGGGTGGTGTAAAAAAAAAAAAAAAGGAAAAAAATAAGGTATTCTCATAGTGTTGTAATTCTAGCATTTCGGGGGAGACGTGCGTACATACATACATGTGTTTCCACAAGACGTGGGTGGAGGCGAAAAGCTTCACATTTGTCTTTGGCCTTACGATATGTACTGATTGAGTCACTTGACTTGTTTTTCCATTGTTTGCTGAAAACAAGTCGGTGTTTGGCGAGATTTCAAGATGCACGGAGCAAATATTGGCTTTGGGGTCCCAGAGCGTGAATGGTCGCTCCACCATGTTGGAGGTTCATAATGGGAGGTGGGGGAGGGGGCAGGTAGGTGAGCGGCGGCGGCGTTGGTGGTGGTGATGGTGGTGACAGTGGTGGAGGGAGGGAGATGCTGCTTCTGGTGGGGATGGCGATGATATGCTGGTGGAGGCCACCGAAAATAAGGATGACCTTGAATAGGAGGCAGGACACGAGGGGGAGGTCATCCACACACACACATACACACAGAGCTGGGATGTCATCCACCCGAGCCTGGATGATGAGGTTCCCCACGTACATCCACCAACACTGCCTCCCTCCTTCTCTCTCTCTCTCTCTCTCTCTCTCCTGGTTAATTGGCCACATATAGCTGGGTTCTCGCAGCTAATTACCACAAACAGCTAGACTCTCCTAGCTAATCACCCACACACAACTAAGCTTTCCTAGTTCAATACCCACACGCAGCTCTACTCTACTAGCTAATTACCCTAGAAAACAGTTCCACTCTCTGCGGTAATTAACCCCACACATACCTTCATTCTTCTCCTCATTTGCACCCAGATATGAGTACAGCCCCGGGGTTAATTATGCCCCCACACACACATGGCCATCCTATCTGATCACACCAACGGGCTCTAATCTGTATCCCGGCTGGCTAATTAACTTGCTAATAATATCACGAGGGAGGAAGGAGGAGGAGGAGGAGGAGGAGGTGATGGAGGTGGTGGTAGGAGGAGCGATGGAGACGATGAGAGTAACATTCTCTACTCCTGCGTACTTGATTATATCCTCCCCCCGTGCTAGATGGCCATACCAGCCTCAGTCGGTAAAGCAAGACAGTTGCACATCTCTTCGAGATAGGATTTCCAGCCTAAGTGACGGGGTGTGGGTTATGACTCTCCTGCCGGGGGTGCTGGAAGCCTCCTCGGGCAGTGTTGGTTCAGGCGGACTTGCCCATCGCCAGAACTCACACCTCGGGCCCGCTTTTTTCTTCCCCCCTATTCCCCGTCTTCTGCTGCCCACACATCTCGCCCGGATTTTCGCGTCGGTGGGAAAGAGCGGCGGCGGCCGAGGAGGAGGGATTTTATTGTATTTTTAAAGTATTTTTTTTTTTTGAGGAAATGATAGTGGGGAGGATAGCCATGGGGGAGGAAAGGGAGTGGGGCGGATGGACTGGGGAGGAGGTGTCACATGCTACCCTACTTGACGACAAGCAGCCCATGATGGTGTCTGTGTCTGCTGCATTCTGCTGCCCAACACCATCCCCTGTGTCTGCTGCTGTTGCTGCACCACCCTACTACCTCGTTGCTGCACCACCCTACTGCCTCGTCCCCCCAATCCGTCTCCCTACCACCCCACCCCAGGGGCTCATCTCCCCAGCACCAGGGGGAACTGTTTCGCTAGACACTTGGCCCAGCCGGTAGTGTCAACAATGGACACCAGGACCCAGTGGCAGGGCATGGGCAGCAGCAGCAGCCCTCCTCATCCCACCCACAGACACCCTCCGCCTTCAGCTCCACCTACAGCGCCAGCGGCTGCAGATCTACCGAAAGCCACGGGAGAAGAGGTTCCCGATGTAGATAGGAATGGCTGTCGAAAAAGTAGCGCAAGCCACGCGTAGATGGGAGCTGCATGTGATCATGTTTGTGCCTTAAAAAGCAAAGGTGCAGGTAGTTGCAACAACAGTAGTAGTAGTAGTAGTACTTGTAGTAGCAGCAGCAGTAGTAAAAGTAGCAGTAGTAGCAGCAGTAGTAGCAGTAGTAGTAGTAGCAGCAGCAGTAGTAACAGTAGTAGTAGTATAGTAGTAGTAGTAGTAGTATAGTAGTAGTAGTAGCTGTAGCAGTAATAGTAGTAGTAGTAGCAGTATCACTGGAAACACTTTTCGTCACTCTCCCTGACTACAACGAGTTCCCATGAGACAAGTATTCACGAACCAACGACCAACTGTGACCTGGGTCATGTGACGATGGTCCAGCAGCAGGCACCCGCAGCTCCCCCCCCCCCACCACCACCAATACCGTCACCGGGCAACCCTCGTCCGAGAGGCAAGATTTATAACGCCAGGGGAGAAAGTCTACGGTATGAAAACTCTCCTCTGCAGCTTTTTGTGGACCCCATCTTGACTTATTGGGTTGGTTTTTTTTTCTGTTCATCTAAGAGATCAGGGGTTGTGACCCGAGGACGGAAAGAGAGAGAGGGGGGGGAGTCCGACCCTCTTACTTAAAGAAAAAGATGTTTTCTGTAGTTGTTTGAGAGAGGGATTAACATCCATCACTATCATCATCACTGTCAACGTCACTATCGTCATACTTATCCTCATCATTCTTGCCATTATCGCCATCATCACCAGATGTCCTAAAATGTTCAGTCATATCTTCTTATCATCACATTTATTATTATAATCATTATCATTATTACTAATAACATTATCTTGATTTATAGTAGTACTTGCAACGGTATAGTATAGTAGAAGTAGTTGTAGCAGCAGCATAAGTTTAATTTCATGTGATACGATTGGGCAATGTCAAATTTACAACATAATACGGAAATCTAAAGGATTATCTGGGTCGAGCTAAGCTGTCACTCTGCTGGGAGGAGAGTTATTCTTATACCCAACAAAAAAGTTAGAATTATTTAGGGAATCATTCTCAATAATTACATTTAAATTACAGTTTTACAAAGGGTTTTACATTCTCATAATGTTAATGAAATGTCAAAAGTAACCGTTTTAACGTCCCGTGAGTTAGAAGAAAGAAAAAGATTAAACTTGGCTGTTTGTAAACGGTGGAAATACTGAATTTCTTCTTTGTGTCTCTGTGTACAGCGAAGAAAAAAGTTTATTTTCTTTGCATATAAACAGACACAAAACATTAAACCTATAGAACAATAATACTAACAATAATAACAGCAACAATAACAATAATAATGATGATAATAATGATAATAATAATAATAACAATAGTAATAATAATAATAGTAATAATAATAAAAATGATAGAAATACTCAATCTCTATATCCACAGACAATCTGGATTTATATGAAAACCATATTGAATATGGAAATTCTATGTATACCATATAGAGAGACCAACTCATGAAGAGGGTGAGAGAACCAGGGCTGTATGGTGAGAGGTAATGATGATACCAGGGGAGTGGATGTGTTCCCTGGTGCAGTGCGTTCCTGCCCTTGTACCTACAGGTGCTGGGGTACCTGGTACTGGTGACACCCTGGTACTGGTACTGGAAACAGAGATATTTGGTCATTACAGATGGGACCTACCTACGTAGTACCCAAGACGAGAGTCTGCCATAAGGACATGACAGAGTATGACAGATCTTGTTGGCACAGACAAATAAAGACGAGAATAATTCACATCGGGAAGAGAGACGGTTTGGAAGAGTTTCATCAGAGTTCGTGGGGGAATAAGAGGTAGAGCTCCAAGAATCCAGCAGGTATGGAAGACATTTAAAGGCTGCTCTTCCAAGACCGTGGCCAGGAGGTGGTTCATCCCTGGTAATGGTTTAAAAGGCTGGGTTCACACACACACACACACACATACACCGAAATTTTCGTGCTTGAGTGATGTTTGTCCGTACGTGATTGTTTGCCTGTGGGCGTGGAAGTGATTGGCTGATGGTGTTCTCACTCCCTGGCGTTGACTGGCTGATGGCGTTATCAACTCTACGCGTTCATTGGTTGATGGTGTATCAACTCCAGCAGATGACCGGGTAGGTATTCCTTCGAGGCGTCGAGTTGTTGAAGAGGTATTCGTTCCTGTTGACATTTCAGTGAAAATGGAAACCCCGCCAAATCTGATTTAAACAAATCATATACGACAACCTCTATTGGAAAAAATTTCCAGTGAATGACTCTGAACTACCTTTTGACATAATATCAATGACTGGTCTATCTTTCTGCTGCCTTATTTATCTTTTATCCTCAATCTACGGCGCTTATCTGTAAAAGCGGATTTCTCCTTCGAATTCTACGCCTTCTCTTGGGACCCAGTCTTCCTCATACCGCCTCAAGTACCCGACACAAATGATCTGGTAACATTACGACTCGACATCCAGCGCTGTACCATTGATATACACTTGCCTTTCCTTTCGCAAATCTTCGGCCCACTCCTCGTTCAACATTCTTGAGTTATGTCTAGCCAGCCTCCGACCTGCTGAGGATTGCTTTTGAAGACTCTCTTGGGGCGCCGCGCCACACGGCCTCGAGTACATACGTACCTCTCCGGTCGAAGGCGGTCGACATGGTCGTGAGGTAGACGTGCGTGAGACGTGTTGCGAGCTGAGCAACCAAGGCGAACAAAACCAACCCTTAGCCGTGCCTGCCATGCCTAACAGGGAGACCGTTAAAGGTGCCAGGGAGACCGTTAATGTGCCAGGGAGACCGTTAAAGGTGCCAGGGAGATCGTTAAGGTGCCAGGGAGACCGTTAAGATGCCAGGGAGACCGTTAAGGTGCCAGGGAGACCGTTAAGGTGCCAGGGCAACCGTTAGGAGACTGTATCCTGGAATAAGTTAACGTCGGTCGGCCATATTGGTGCTCCTTAAGCCAGGCAACACAGTTTGCTATTAAAGTGATTTATTGTCTGGCTACCTAAAGGGGTAGGGGTGAGGAAAGTGGGGGGCAAGGATGGGGTGTGGAGAGAGGGGGAACAGGATAGAAGAAACGTAAGAAAGAAAGAAGTATTTGTGAGAGAGTATGTGAAGTAATCTGCTACCGAGGGCCAACCCTTACTAACAACAGTTTGCAGCAGCTCCACGCCTGTCATAACTAACAACGGTTGGCAGAAGCTCCATGCTGGTCACCACAAATATAAGAGACATCCAACACTCACCACTTCTACGACCCCACCCGGAACATGCTTCAAGCAAATTCGATCCACAAGTTCATTTATGGTGCATTCAAACTGGTTTTGTTACTCTGTTTATGACAGAATGCCTTTAAAAAAATCATAAAAAGATTCTAACTGCTGAAATATAAAATAAACACGTCCCTAATCTCGCCAATCGTCGTTACTTAATCAATGTAATCATAGAACAAATCTATGGCAGATGGAAACGTATTTATACATACCCATTATGGACAAGGCGTTGAGATAGTCTATAGTGTGTGTGACAGTAAGTCCGTCTGGAAGCTAAGGAGAAATATGTGTCTTTTTGGGTTCACATTGCTACTGTTATCAAGAACTGGTAGAGGACTTCTGACATTCGATCTCCACTTGCAAAAAAATGACACAGTTGGCGACATCCTCACCACTAGGCACTTGCAGGAGATAACGTATCACAGGACGATGGACGCTCACCCGGTTCCGCTCTACATCCTGAGTCCTTCAAGAGCTTCTGTTAAGTCCTCGGGGGCACTCGACACTGCCACCGCCGATGGGTGGACTTCCACCACTTGTGAACAGTATGGACTTGGCTCATACACCACTTCACGTCCGTGGTAACACACACTGTCTAAGCAGAATCTGTTTGGCGTAAACCAAAGTCCCATCTCTGCACTGAGCAGCGGGGGAACTGCCTGACCCAAAGGGTGCTGACGCTGGCGTCTACATCGAGGATCGGCCGAAGTACTCTTGGCATTACCACATACAAAGCCTTCAGTAGTGTCTTCTTGGTGGTATAAGCTTCACGTAAACGACCACAGCTTATGATCCAGCACCTCGGATACTCAAACGACTCGGGAGGTGAGTGAAGAAGGCGTGTTGGTGTGGGCGCGCGCGCCCTGTGGAGTGGCATGGCGTGGGGCCCCGAGGGAGGAGAGCAATAAAATGCTTGTGTACACAGGTGT
The DNA here is from genome assembly GCA_038088735.1 of Panulirus argus. NCBI lineage: Eukaryota > Metazoa > Arthropoda > Malacostraca > Decapoda > Palinuridae > Panulirus > Panulirus argus. Next base: position 7,303 of record JAYMFT010110572.1, on the reverse strand, counting down.
TCATCACCGTGTTGACACAGACGTTGCCTCATTATACGCTTAATGATGACTCCTCCGGCCGGAGACCCCGCGCTCCTCTCGCCTTGGCCCGTCTCGTTGGCTGCTCAGGTCTTCCAGTCTTCCAGTTTCCTTAAGCAGTCTCCCGAAATGTGATTATCTTGGAAGAACTTACTGGATCCAGGGTTCTTTAAGCCTTCTAGAGTTCCAGTTCTCTCATCACTACACTGGAATGATGCCAGGATATTTGAGGAGCTTGCTGCATACAAACGACCACTGCTCCTGTGTCACCAGCCACCCTGGAACAGTGAGAGAGTCACTGGAGGGGTTACTGGAAGCTATGTCTTATCAGTCTTCCAGAGGTTATACTTCTTCACTTCTGTCTATATCTCGGAGGGTTCTGGTACAATTCAACTAGACTTGGCCCGTTACCTTCTTCCAATAACATCTTCAACAACATTTCGGGTGGTTTCTGTATGTGCTCAACCGTCTTTAGCACATACGAAGAAATTTCATCCGGACCATGAGCTTAATATAGGTCAAGACCGTACAGTGCTCTGTTTACGTCTTTCCTGGATATTTCAATGCTTCCCATAACCTCATCCCTACTCCATCTGACTGGTGTTGGGGCTATAGTGAATTCCGCTAAGAAAACGCTTTTAAATTTGCCATTCAGCTCCTCGCATGTCTTTACAAAATCCTTTAGAACTCTTCTCTGTGAATCCATTAGCCTTCTTAGCTGGTCTTTAACTAACAATGTACTCCTGATAAACAATTTATGAAAAAAAGTTTTGGACGCTTTCCCGCCTGATCCAGATTTTTTTTTCTCTCTCTCTCTCTCTCTCTCTCTCTCTTAAGTTTCTCTCGTTCATCCTCTCTTATCCTGCTGTACTCGTTCCTTGCTCTCGTATACCTTTCAACTTGCCTTCCGGCTGTGAGTCTGAGGTGCCTTGAATCGAAGGTTCTGTGAGTCCCATGTGTTGTGAGTTCTGAGTGCTTGTGCTGCAGGATACTGATGTTTAGAATTTTGACGGTGTGTACGTGTGCTGGCGCGTAGGTGTGGTAGTGTGCACGTGTGGTGATGTGTACGTGGTGGATTGTAGATCTGCTGTGTATACCTGTGGTGGTGTGTACCTCACTGTGTAGTGCAAGTGTGGAGGTGTGCTGGTGGGTACACCAGCCTGTGTAGTTATTTCATTCTCATATTCTCCAACCCTCGTTCACCGTGGGAATAAGGAGATCTAATTCCATTTACAAGAAATTCAATCGTACTAAAACGTATCTAATCTTGGCCCCGACATTCCCTCCCTGGGGGAGGAGGGGCAGCGGCCACCAATGCCCGTGAGCCGCCGTAGATACCATCTGAACTCGATTAAAAGTTTTGCCCCATTTATATTACCTTCCCATAATAACAAACCCATCTTAGGAGCGCCATTGACAAGCTTCTCCCTACCCCCCCATCTCTTCCCCCCATTCCAGCGCCCCCCACCCCCACAGCGGGGGTGATCGATAACCCCACAAGCACGCCGTGCGATGGGGGGGGGGGGGAAATATTCGGATGGAAGTTTTTCACTGGATCTGTTACTTAGAGAATGGAGGCAAAACATTAAAGGAACGATCAAGGTCGTTCGCATGGGAGAGTGACGTCGGGATGGTCCGGGGAAATGCGGTGCGGGCCACGCTCGGTTTCTTTCTCATCTGTGTAATGTAGCGCCGGGTGTCCTGCGCGCCGCCGGGCCCGCTGACTGGCCGGGGGCTCTGTGGGCGTGGCCGGGGAGGGCCAGTGAGCGGCGGGGAGCCGGGCGGAGAGGGCCACTCACGAGCCCCGCCCACACCGGCCCGCCCCCACTCCCTCCCCCCAACCGCCCCTCTCTCACCACCTCCTTCCCAACTCTCTTTCGGACTTTAAATTCGACAGTAAAACACGCTGGCGGACTCCACACTATATCCTGTTCTTTATACCGACACGGACCACTACCCCCGCCACCACTACCCCCTCTCCCCCTCTGCCATCACCTCCAACGCCACTACCCCCCCCACCACTTCCACTGGTAACCACTCCCTCCCCCTCTCCACGCCACTTGCCTTACAGCTGCCATCTTCATCCCTCTTGCTAGTTACTATACCACCCTCGTCATCGCCACTACTACCACCACTACCCCTACCACCATTAATAACACCACTACCTTCACTACCACTACCTTCACCACCACTAATGTCACAACTAACCTAAAATCACCACTACCTTTGCCACCCAATACCACAGCTCCCACCACCACAACCCCAACAGCCACTATCTCCTACCATCTCCACAACCCTAACACCACCACTACCCCCAAAACGACCTCTAGCCCCCCACTACTACCTTCAACACTACCATCGATGCCACCATCACCATAATAATCACTCTCCACTATCACCACCGCAATAACACCATCAACAACACCACTCCTCCACCACCATCGTCACTATCCTCACCACTATCACCACCACTACTACCACCACCTTCATCAACACTACCAACACCAATTCCCTCACCATCACTCCCTTTACCAATACTACCCCATCACCACCAACACAGTATTCCCACCACCACTATTACCTACGACCTGCCCATCCCCCCTCCACCACCACCGCCAACACCACCGCCACCGCCACCACCAATACCTTGCCGCTTTCAAATGACTTACTTAAGTAAAAGCCCCTTCCCTTTTAAGTAATCATCCATATGATTTACCCCCTTCGTATAGAAGTCAACTACCCACAAGGTTGTCTCTTCTCTTCGCTTCAGTTATCCAGAGGATTTACCCCTTCTCCCAAAGTCAGTTACCCTCAAAGATTTTTCAAAATAAGCAAATAACATAGAGAGGTACCACCTCTCCTTTATTTCAGTTACACCTAAGTTCACCCCCTACCTTCACTCACTTTATATCAGTAATAATCTCCTCCAAGATTTACCCCCTTTACTCCCAGACAAAGATAACTCAAGAGATATTTACCCCCTCTTAAAGTCAGTAAATCCCTACATTCCCCCTTCTAGATTTTACCTCCCTCCCAAAAGTTCCTTAGGATTTACCCTTCCTAAAACTCGCTACTGCACTGATGTACCCCAAACATTTACCCAATCCTTAACAATGTAATTATCAAAGAGCTCAAAAGACCCTTACCCTAAAAGCCAATGACTCCTTTAAGAAAATCTCTTTCCTTAAATCTATGTGTCCTATGTAAATTACCCACTTTTCTTAAATCTAATTACGTCTACTCATCAAAAAGCCAGTTAAATAACTGACCCCTTTCCGAAATCAACAGTTCAAAATACTTGCCCCCCATTTTCTCCATAAGTAATTCTTAAAACAATGGCATCCTCCTACTAACCACAATCTACCTCATCCCGTAAATTTGGTACCTTAAAACTTGTACTCCAAGACCTTAAGGTAATGACATTAACCTCTAAATTTACCCCTACCCAAAAAATATTACCCTTTCAGTCTAGAAACAGTGATCCATTTAATCTCACCCTTTTCCATCAATACGTTTGCCTGAAAGGCTTCAAACCTGATTACTCAAAAAATGTAGATTACTCACAAGGGAATTTTGTTACTCAAAACCTGATGATACCCTCTCACAATCAAAAAACATCCCAAAACTCACCCCTCTGCTACCTCCAAAACTCATCCCCCTACCACCTCCAAACCAGCCCCCTCTGCCACCTCAAACCTTCCCTTCTGGTATACCCCCCCCCATAATTTACCCCTCTGCGTGGCACAGGTAACAAGTTCGTGAGGTAATTATCTTTAATGAAGATATTATGTTCATTTACTCAGGGACTTACATGTTTAAAAGAAAAGAAAAAAAAATGAAAGTTGTAAGATCTTGAACACTGGGTTACAGCTTTTGAGATATTTTGTTAATTGCTTTCCTTATCTTTTTTTCCTCGATGCAAGTCAGGTGAGCAGATGCCTGACTGACTTGGGTTTACTCTCATTCTCAAAGGTTTTAAAGGCATTCAAGTTTAAAGCCGTTTTAGGGAATTTCAGGATGATATCCGCTCAAAGCAAAAGACAAAAATACACATAATTCTAGTCTAATGGATTGCAATTGTCTTAATAAATGTAAATACAACAACACACTGGCCATCATGAATGTTTTGAGAGCATAACATGGTAACAGTCATGTAAAACAATGGATATTTAATTCTATCCTTACTTATAACTGCAGACACCAATTGGCTTATCGCCGCACCCTTCCCAAGCAGCTAAAGGCCAGCCCCTCGCTCCAGAACCCTCGCATTTATCTCCCTAACCACCCCGTCCATAAACAGATTAAACAGCCTCGGTGACATTACATCTCTTTGATGCGGACACACCACCCGGAATCACTCACCGTCCTCCCTTCAGACACGCATACATGCCTCATTCTCCCGGTGAAAGCATTTTTCTGCATCTGATAGCTTTCCTCCCACACCAGGTATTTGTAGCACCTTCCGCAAGTTATCTCTGTCATCCCCGTCACACGTTTTCTCTAGGTACCCTAAATCCTCCGCACGAATATTTCTCTTTCTCCAAGTCCCTCTCAAACGAGTTCTTCAAAACTAAACACCTGATCCATACATCCTCCGCATCTCATGAGTCCACAGTGATCCTCCCCATCGGATGCTCTAAACACACCCCCAGCCATCTTAATCACTGTTCTCCCGTACACCTTGCCAGGTGTACTGATCTCGAACATTCAGTTCTGTCCCCTTGCCCTCCGTACAATGGCACGACGCACGTATTACTAATCTTTAGGCACCTCATCTTACGCCATACAAACGTCGAACAGCCTGCAACACTATCACTCCCTTTCTCGAGAAACTCAACTGGAATTCCATCCACTTCTGTCGTTCTGCCACACTTCGTCTAACGCAAGCCTTTCACAACCTCCTCTCTTTTCCCCAAACCATTCCGCACACCATCCCAAACACATCACGTCCGTCTCCTCCCCGTCACCTAACACATTCAAGCAGTCCATCAAAATACCCCATCTCTTCCTCACATCTTCACAACCAGTAATCACACACACACACACACACACACACACACATATACATACATACACATTGTCCTCATCTTTTCCATTCCAATAAATCAGTGGGAAGAGCGGACGAGCGTCGCCTGCGGCTGGTTCCTCCCAGTGTGACCTCGCGTGCCCGCGGGTCAGGCCGGGTCACGACAATAATCATAATAACGGAATATAACAAAGAACATTTTAATCGTCGTGCGCGTCGCGCCGGACATCGCCATCTGTTTGCCCAGATAATTGGTGTACGATATATTCAGGTGGATGGCTGCCGGTTGATACGGGTAGGCGTGTCCCCAGGATAATTACCCTGATCCATACGACAGCCTCATTACCCCGTACCGTTCCCGCCATCTAATTGGCCCGCGTGTTTGTCCGCGCTGCTTCTCAAATATCGCCTTTATCAATCATTTTCCTAACAATCTGAGCGCTTAATGTTTATTCTGCGGACCCGCAGCAACCCCCCCCCCGGGGCTGGGGGGTTACATCTGGGGACTCCCTGCGGCGGCCCCCCGCCCCGGGGATTACCTCGGGTGACTTCCCCGGTGCCGCTCCGCCCCGGGATTACTCTGGCGACTCCTCTGGTAGCCGCCCCGCTCCGGGGATTACCTCTGGCGTCTCCTCTGGTGCCGGCCCGCTCCGGGGATTACCTCTGGCGACTCCTCATTAGATATTACTGTCATATATTTGTCCCCCGGGTAATTTGATCGCAGAATTACGTGATTTGCGACATTTCTGCGTCAGTCGTGTGGCCGCGGAGCGTGGTGACAGCTGCCGTGATGGTCAACAGTTCCTCTGCCGCAGGTAACGATCAAGGCAGGTCATTACCAGGTGCCGTACGGACGGACGGCCCGCACGCGGAACAGGCCTCCCCCCTCCTTCCCTCCCGGCACTCACACGGGACAGGGTCAGCCCTTTCCCAGCCCTTACATGGGGCAGGGTCGGCCCTCTCCCAGATCTGAAACAGGAGGGGCGAGACTGTGTGCTCTGTGGAGTTGCTGTGGGGTGTACAGGACGGAGATGTGGGGCTGTGGGGGAGACATTCGGTGGCTTGTTAAGACGTTGACACTCCTCGTCTTCCTCCAGTTCTGACACCCACAGCCGACCCAACATACCCGACACACTGTGCCCCACCCACTATGCCGCACCTGCCCTGGCTGAGCCACCAATAGCAGGACAATATGTCACACCATCTGTGGCCGGAGCCACTGTGTTGCACCTTACTGTCTGAGCCGCTATGTGTCAGCTTGTTCCATCCACTGTGCCACACCTACTCTCTCTCTCTCTCCCTCTCTTAGTCACAATGTCCCGGCCAGTGTACCGTCGGAGCTACCATCTACCAGGTAGGACACCGTTGCCAGTATGTATGTGTGTGTGTGTGTGTGTGTGTGTGTGGATGAGGGTCAACAGGAGCCCTCGTCACCGGGTACCCGGGATCGACTCCCAAACACTTCACCGACGGATTGTATCAACAGCAGTACGTCACTCACCCGACCACGGACGTCAGACACAGCCTTCCCCACGCCCCTTCCTCCCTCACCCTCCATCCCCAACTGGGAGGGAGCAAGTTCCTCAGATGCAGAGTTATGATAAATCATCACCAGATGTCAATGTGAAGATCAATCAATACTTTCAGGTCAAGGCTGGACAAAAACCTTCAGTGATGTGCATTGCCAGTAAGTACGCCTGTTTCAAGGAAGAAAAATTGACGTTTAAATCTACTTATTTTATTTTCCTTCGTAGCCAGAAATGGGAACTTCTCAACCACCTATACGTTCCTGTAGAATTCCAACGGCAGTATACTCTCTCCATACTACATGGTGTTCTTTGTCAGCCATAGTTTTTCCCTGGCAGCAGGTGAGCCGGAGGGAGAGGTGGGTGAAAGAGGCGCCTTCTGCTTTGCTATTCTGTCTTCACCACGATTAAGGCTGAGACCTCGGGACACTAATACTGTCCTATTACGTAACTTTTTCTTTTATCACAAAGAAAGAAGCCCACAAGGAATATACGGGAATCACACATTTCTTGACTTCGTACCATTTCATCCAGTAATTTACATAAGTAAACACTTTTCTGGTGTTTATGTATTTACCTTTTGGAAATTCTGAGGACGAATGCTTCCTTCCGAATTCTGGAAACGTTAATCTTTGGCAGCCTTCATAAGAGAAGCTTCACTTTATACATATATATATATATATATATATATATATATATATATATATATATATATATATATATATATAGACAA
>JAYMFT010110561.1:0-13524 GCA_038088735.1 Panulirus argus | reverse complement strand
CCCTATCCCCCGCCACCCACCACAGCCCTCCCCCACGCCACCCACAACTACCCCATCTCTCGCCACCCACAATAGCCCACACAAACCGCAACCCACCCCTACCCTACTTCCTGCCATCCACCCCAGCCTCATCCTCCAGTCCCACCCCATCTCCACCTCCCACAACCCTGGCCAACCCCCCAACCACCCTCAGAGTTAACAACCCCAGGTAATGTTCCCCCTCCACGTTCGAATCCTTCTGGGAGATGATATCCCCTTTGCTTGCTCCTCATCGTTTTCTTAACTCTGTTCTTCACCGCTCGTTATAAAACTGAATCTCGCTTTATTTCCATCCATACTTAGAATTTCCCGATAGGAGTGTGAGTGTTCAGGCGGCCCGCCCTCGTAAGAAGTTAAACTAGTTACTTTTAAAGGAATATCAGGTTTCCCCTTACTGGTGTGTAGCGTTTTTGTAAGACCCTTTGCCATTTTCTTTTCCTCCCAGTTATTGCTACTAATTAGGACGACTTGATGGCGTTGTGCGCCGCGTCCGTCCTCGTCCGCCTCAGATGATGAAGCCATTAGCGTTGTTGTTGGTGTCCCCCTGGACAATGGCTGTACTCTAGGGTGAGAGGAGCGTTGGCAGGGCGGTGGGGGAGGAGCGGAGAGGGTGTGCTCCGTGTGAGGAGCTCTCATTCATCACGGGAGGGCGGCCCGCCAGGGGCTGACCCTCGCCCCTACCAGGAGAAATGACTTGAATTTGTTAGCTGGCGGAAAGCGTAAAAGATTTCACGGCACTGTCACGTTCCTAGTCAAAATGCTGCAGGACGCCCTGGGCCACAGTTCCCGGGTCCGAATTCACTGCGTTAATGCTTATTCTTCCCTTTTCCCTCATGCTTACCATGTATTGCTGCGTACTGTCTCCTCTTCTGCTCCTTTTTGATCCTTTCCCCATTTTGCCACTCCCCTCATTTCCTCTTTATGGGTATCTCTCTCTCTCACTATCATAACCACTACCCCTCCCCCCCATCGTTCATCTCTCGTGTACCTAAAGGAAGATGTCAATAACTCCTTCTATCCACAATTCATTCTCCTGCATTCCCAGGCCCGCCACTTTCTTCCTTATCCTCCCCTCATCTCTAATTTCCATCAGGACTTCATGGTCCTCCGTATTTCATGTCATCTTCGTATCATTCACCACTGTATCTTCCCTCGATGTTGTGATGCCCTTCCCTACCCTCCCACCCTCTTCCCCGGTCCCTGGACAACGTGTCACGTGGTGCGAGGTGTGTGTGTGTGTGTGGGGGGGGGAGACCTATGGTAGGAGAGACTTGTTATTAAGGCACATTTGTGTCCTACATAGTATGTATATCCTCGTTACTTAATCAATTATTTGAATTCCCACTGCATGGTCTGTGGTGTGGGCAAGACATTAAAGGCGCTCCGAGAACCAGTGTCGAGTTATACTGCACAGTTATAGAATGACACGAGGCATATGAGGTAGGCCAGGGGCACCGACGCGTTCAGTATAAGGGACATGGAGACTTAGCAGGTTGGTCCGGTACATATGCAGACGGAGGGAGGGTTAGTAGCATACGAGGTAATTTACGGAGGTGAACTGATGCAGAAGACGACCTGTCCGAGTCAGTTTTCTTCTGTCTCTTCGCCTGGCGCACACAACCATAACAAACCACTGCCAGCCGATCGTAAACCTCGCTCCGTCTTCGCGAATAAACCACTTCCATGTGTTAACAAACCATCCGCCGATGTTATTAAACTGCCGCAGTTGATAACAGCCCCGGTCGGGCCATACTGCTGGAAAATACTCTCTAAGCATAATTGTTAGCTTGTTGCCCTGAGACACCGTTCATCTTAAGAGTAATTCCTCCTCGCCTACTCATACAGAGAAACTAAAGTAATCAGTTCTAAAATAATTTTTTTTTCTTGCGCCCTTGGACTTTTTTTCAATGCTGTATATATTTTCTTTACTAGTGACGCATGTGTGCAAAGGTTCAGAGGGTTGCAGAGTTCTTATCAGAGCATTATGGCTTTTATGACCTCCCTGTCAAAAGCAGCCTGTGTCATCACGAATTCTTTGTGTGTGTCTGTATCAGTGTGGTGGTGGGAGGGGTGAGGGGGGGCAGACTTTCTCCCCCTAGAAAATTTCGGAAAATGCAAGAACAATTATCATGCAATGTGGGATTAAGGTTCTCAATGGAGAAACTTCAGCTTGATTACTTTTAGCTTGTTTTGATCTTCATATTCTATTATCAATGGGATTACGACGATCCGGGTCTTCGAGAAGGAAGAGCGTCCATCTTTGAACACCTAGACTACTGGGCCGGGTGCTGGGCTCCACAAGCACCCCACAATTATTACCAAAGCGAGAAGAAGCGGCAGCCATGTGAGCCGCACCTTGACGACTTTGATTTTCATTGTTTTCTTTACTTCGGCTTTTGTACGATGCTACATTTATCCTGACTGACTAGTCGTCTGCTGCCAGGAAAAGCCCGAATCAGACTTACTTGCTTCAAAAGCTTTTTAACTTGAAATCCGTAACGAAAAGCAGGCTATCTCCCTTCCTCCTTTTTCCTTTGCATCTGACGGAGCCACTGTGAGAATGAGTGAAGATGTTTTTGTTATCAATATCGAGAAATCCAAGTCACTGTAACTTGGTTTTTGACGACCACGAGAGCTGAAGTAGTTCAGAAGCTTTAGATACTTGAGAGTCAAATCGGATGAAAAGAACATAACCCAGTTCTGAGAAGTAGACTCAATGGCTTTACCAGAGAACTGCTAATACTTCTGTGACCAGTTAGGAAGGATAGAAACATTCCTCGGAACGTCGAAAGGAAAGTGTACACATCAAATTGAAGATCTGCCTTCACAGATGGACACTGAGACAAAATTCCAAGATGAAAAGTCAAATTCCTGTAGCAGATATGTTGAGCCTCGTATTGATGAAAGCCGTAAAACGACTAAACGAGCTACGGAGGGAAGACATATGGAATAAACGACAGATCGAACCCATACTGCCATTCGTTAAAAGAGAGCAAGTCATATGTTATGAGCACATGAGAAGGTTGGACTCGGATAAGACACAAAAGATGATATCATTGGTTGCTGCCAAAGGAAAACGACCAGAGGCCATGCTCAAAATAAGAAGGAAACAGCATCGAGAAGCCATCATTAAAAGAGGTTCAACCAAGCAGGAGGTGAAAACTGAGGTATTACCAGCACCATGTGGCAGGAAAAACTTTATGAAGTGAGATCACTGACAAGCAGTATGTTTAACTGACGTCTGGGGAGCTGTAAGTGAAAAGGAGTTCTTAGCAGAGATGGTTTGTGGATGACCACCATATAGACCAGGAGGTGTTGTGTGGAGGACCATCCCCATAGACCAGGTAGTGGTGTGTGGAGGACCTTCCCTATAGAATAGGAAATCGTGTGCGGACTGCCTTCCTCATAAACTAGTTCTTGGTGTGTGGAGTAGGGCCCAATAGACCAGGTAGTGGCGTATAAAGCAGGAGCCCCATAGACCAATTAATGGCGTGTGGAAGAAGGGCCCTATACTCCAAGCTCCGCATGTTGATCCTCCTGGTGACTCTATGTCTAAAGACGCTACACTACCTGGAGAACGTAGCACCGCCTGTACACACGTGTTTCCTTTAATGTAGTTCTTGATCTCCATTTCATTCTTTTAACGTCTGTTTGACTATCTTCTGATTTGTCGTGATCTCTCTCTCTCTCTCTCTCTCTCTCTCTCTCTCTCTCTCTCTCTCTCTCTTTCTCACACACACACACACACACACACACACACACACACACAAGCTGATGTTTGTATGTGTGTGTGTGAGTATGCACATGAGGGAAAACACACTGTACATCCGGTAAAAAAAGTACCGGTGCACAATATGTGTGAAACATTATGACACACGGTCCAACGGATACTGAGAAATTTGTGCCTGACCAGCCACACCCTGAAGTCAGGTGGGTGCCATATCGGCCACTGGCGATATATCCTGTCAAATATTTAGGGAAGGTTATATGTTTGTATGAATAATGTATGAAATCAAATACGCACTGAGATTGTCGTCTGTAGCGAATGTTTCAGCATGTCGCCGTATCCATCGTCGTGCTACTTTGTTTATGTGAACACCAAGGCGCTGGGCAATATGGCCAACGCCGTAGCCCCTCATTATGGAGGGCAACAATAGCTCCGCCTGTTGCCCGTGAGGTGTCCATCGTGGCGGGCATGACCACGACATTGGTGGCCGGCAATGTTAGCTGAAGTGCCACAGTGTGGCGTGTTCCATGAGTCGATTAATGAAACTGTGAACGTTATCTCAGGTTTGGCAATGTTGGATGTGCAGTTCACACCTGACGGACCTACCACAGCCAGGCATACTAACCCCATCCCACAACATCAGCAACAGCTGCTCCAGTCATTACGGAAAGCATTGGACCAGTTGTGCACAGATACTTTTTTTACCCAGTGTACGTATATATATATATATATATATATAAGGTTAAGAAACAGCGTAACGCGAGTGAAAACTCCCTTCCCGTGATACACAAATAGCAATCACACACACACACACACAAGATGTGATGCGCTGGTGATAGGAAGGCGTGTCAAGTGAATGGAAAAAGGCAAACGTCATACCTATCTTTAAAAAAAGGAGACCAGGAGGCGGCTGACGAGCCCGGTTTGTAAAGAACTGGTAAAGATAATAAGAGAGCAAATGGATGACTTTTTGCAGGGGAGAAAGAGGTCATGTGCAACGAACCACTGAGACAGATATGAGACACTGACCTGCACCGTAGACAGAGGGCTGGTGGATTTTCTGTATCTGGACTGCCTAAAATCGTTTGACATTGTAGAACATGAGAGGCTGGCAAATAAGCTGGACCTTCAGGCAGGAGTAAGGGCGAAACGACTCGATGGATGGAAAATCATCTTAGTGGAAAGGAACAGAGGACTCATGTCAAGGGAGCCCTCTCGAGATGGGTTGAGGTCACTGGTGGCTTATCGCAGGGTTTTGTCCTGGGACCATTGCTCTTCTTGATCTGTGTGAATGACTCTCCAGAACGATTATGCTCAACTTACGTATGTTTGTGAATGATTCTAAAATCATGAGAGAGGTAAAAAACGAGTAGAGTTGCACCAGCCTACAATGGAACCTAGACAAACTGCAAGTTTGTCTAATACGTAGTGGATGACATTTAACCCTAGTAATTTTGAAGTGATGAGGATGGGACAGTGAAGGAATGCCTCGATATGAATGTTATTTGGCAAAAAATAAGCTGCTGGAATCAGCGTATTAGAAAGACTTGGGTGTGAACACTGTCCTTAACCTATCGCCAGAGTCCAACATTTGGAGAATGAAAAAGGACACAAACTGTCCGTTGGCAAATATAAGAATAACATTCAAGAACAGAGGAAAGAAGAGTAAGGGTGACCTGATAGCATTCTATAACTTTTTAAGCCAGTTTGATAATGTAAGGGTAAAACAAACAGAGGCGATGAAATGAAATCAAGTAAGAAGCACGTTAGAAAAGACGTAAATAAGTACTTTTTTACTATGAGAGTTGTGGATGAATGGACTATACCTAATTATGATAGAGTGAATGTCGACAGGCTACAAAATTTTGGAAAGTTGTATGACAGTAGAGAAAGTTCGAGAGATGGGTCCCCACGAGTCAAAGACTGCCTCCCCGTTAAGTAACAAAAAGTAATTACATAACATTTTAAGCACTATGATATTGCAGATTTTTTGTGATACACAAATGCAGAAGTTTATATTTACTAACATCGTCTTATTAGCGCTTAGTCAAAAAAAACGTATTGTTCAAAGTATAAAAACCTTTGTATCTTCCTAACTATTGAAACTGCACACAGAGTGCCATCATAATGAAGTTAGATTATTGAACAATACTTCCAAAAGTATCCTAATACATTAGTCTTATTAGGTAACATGTTAACATACATATACTCATGCACATGTTCTTCTGAAGTAGATCATAAAATAAGATGCGAACATAGTACTCAGAGACGCAGAAACTACAAATCATGCAAATTTCTGAGGCAGCACAAGTCTCTCATGTCTGCCATGCACTCAGGCTATATAGAGCGCATGAAAGCATGCAAAGAATATATTTCAAATTTTGTGGTGAGATTTAAACTCATGAGAGTACATGTTCAGGGCAACAGTCCAGACGTGTACTCTGACTTCCCTCACCTCACCGCATCTCTCTCTCTCTCTCTCTCTCTCTCTCTCTCTCTCTCTCTCTCTCTCTCTCTCTCTCTAGCTTTTTTTATCCCCCTTCTCTTCGATCTATACTCCTCCCTAGTCACATCAACCTACTGTTCTCCTCTTCGGAATATTTTCACGGACGTATAGACACGTACGTCCTTAAATGGTACTCTCATGTGTTGATTTTATTGTATCTTATAAAGAAAAAGGAAAGTTCAGATGCTTTGATGCAAGAGTGGGTAAGGTCCTGAAAAGTAGTAGTCTTTGTAGTACCATGAACATGTTGATAGCTCTGGACGGTCCTTTAACTTCCTACTCTTAATCGTATTCTCCTTGTCTATTCTCCTTCTACGGTTCATCCGTCTATATTCTCCCCACACAAAATCCTCCTCCTCCTCCTCCCCTCCCTTCTCTTCCCATCCACCTTTCCCTCCTTCCTCTAAAATCCCCACAGTCCACTATTCTTCTCAAGTTCCCCCACTTTCTTCCCTCCAGTTACTCCCTGTCCAAACATTATCCGTCTCATTGTCTTCCTCGTCAGATAATAAAGTCTGTTACAATAATTTCCTTCATCGCTCATACACACTGTGTATTGTGGAGTGACACCTGCACCATGTGTGGCTGTGAAGGATCATTTGTATTCGTTGTGCTTTCTTGACTGCCCTGTTCATCTGTTACGCTCAGGTAATATTGCTCTGTGAAAACTCCGTTCTTTATTGTGTGGGGGTTTCCATTATGAGACTTCTCTAGCTCGTTGCACTTGAACCTATTTTCATATTTAGTTTATCATACAGATATGCATGATGAAAGTTTATTCATCAATGTTTTTCAAGTTAGTTTTACAAGAGACTTTTTCCTTCACGTTTGCAATCGCAGACGAGTCTACATGGACAGCAAATCTGAAATGATACAAAGAAAGGATGGAAAAGAGAGGGAGATGAACAATAAAGAAAAAAAAACAACTAATTTTAGCAGTGGCATACTTGCCTTCTAGGAGTGACAGGACGTTGCTGTTAGGGAAGACATGAGAAGGCATAGTTAGAAAGCCTAGCATTGTCGGGAAGACAAAGAAACATCACAACGACTCATCCTCCAGTTGCCAACGGCCGCACAGTAATCATGTGACACTGTGGCTTGCTGAGCATTACGTGGTGTGGCTAATTGAGTGGGTGCCATATAGCCATTTGCGGGAGCAGAAACCACATACATCTGCAGGAAAGGGAAAGAGAACCAGCAATGCGTCGTAGGGCAAGATCAATTTTTGAGTCAGTTTATGAGTGCTGATTAGTCAAATTGCTCTGGACTCGATTTTGTCAAGTACTCCATACAAAGGAGAGGAACTCTCGGGACACGAACAGGACGCTCATATTCTGAGACGTGGACTTCTGTGTAATGTGGGGCTTCCAAAGTAGATTAGATGTTACGATGACAAGAATACTTACTGTGTAGAATGGTGGATTTATACCGCCATCAGTGAACGTGGGAAAGTTGTTTTAGAAGAAATTAATCGGAAGAAATTGGATTTCAGAATCGTTAAACTTAATTATGTTGCATCTGCCCAACTGGGAAATCCTGTCGATATACAGATTTAAAGAGACAGCTGTGACGAGACGTAGACTGGGTAGAGGAAGATGGGATGGAATAAAAAGAAGGATAGAAATAAAGCGGAGGAATGTAGTGTTGAGTCTTCGCCACAAGAGTGCAATTGATTAACCGTTAAGTGAATGAAATCGTTGATGATAGAAGGGGCAGAACCCTGAGGTACACCACTGTTGATAGGGAAAGAGGAGAGAGGTTGAGTCATGGACAGTCACGTATATAGACTAGCCAGAGAAGAAGATAGTTATGAGAGAACACAGTGAAGAGGAAAGGAAAAAGAGAGGAGCAATGGAGCTCAGTACCCTGTGCACAACCCAGTCAGTGTTTTTAGTATATCAAGAGCTGCAGCATAGGATTCCTCACAGTGTCTCAAAGTGACCAGTGATTAGTGACACAAGAAAGGTGGTCATCGATGGATCATGCCCCGTGGTAGACTTACCTATAAAGAGAGAGAAGACTAACATAAAGCTATTGGAGTCGAGGAGGGATTGGAAGACTTTGAAAATAGAAGAATTTAGTGTTGAAGGACAGTTGTTAGTAAGATTAGAGCGGTTACCCTTCTTTGATATAGGATGTACTAACGACTGTTCTTAATATGAAAGGAAAAAATTATTTTGGAGGAAACGAAAAAGACTGGCAAGGATAACGGGTGGAAGTTAAGCAGCAGGTAACGTATGTTGCTGGTTGACGCATATGTCTTGCTTGCGTCTAAAGAGTACTGCTTCCTGGACTATCTGAAAAGAGATTATGGGGAGAGGCATAAGATTAATGAAAGGTGCTACAGGCATAAAGGAATTTTAGTTATGCAAGGTAGGAGAGTTGCTTTGTAGACAGGAGAGACAGCTAGAGGCAACGTCGGAATGGATAAGCGAAGAAAAGGTAACGCTACAGAAATTGTTCTACATGCTATTTTGCCAAAGAGTGGCAAGACTTGCTGGTGGAAAGAAAGGAGTGGTTGTTGCACTTCTTTTGGTATACTGAACACCACCTCACCAGGAACATGGTTACAGTTAGTGAGGATGGAGATGAAAGCTGAAAGCGTGTGGACAGGAAAAGAGTTTCTCATGTGAAGATCTTACTGTATGGAAGACACTGGTTTTTCTTACTCCCTTTTCGTTGTTGTATAGTATACAGTCATTCTTTGTGCACGACAGTCGTTTGACTTGAAGCGATGGTCGCAGTAAATATGTTCAAGTTAGCATGACTCATTTTTAGTTAGCTGTCGAATAAACGTCTACTTACTTGTTACATGTCTCACGACTTCTGCAAGTCCTCATTCTCCTACATTTTCCTTTCTTTTATAAATCAGTCATAACCGTTGATCGTTCAGAATTTGCAAGCGCTACAGGAGATCAGTGAGTATATGTACACTTACTGTTGGGTTCAGCACCTCTCCTCACCGCGCCGCTGGGAGAGAGATTAGGCAGTGGAGGAGCTGTGTGGAATCATAAGCAAAATCTACTTCACCTTTAGATGTAAAAGGAAAAAAGAATCAAAGAGAATGTGAAGAAGGTCTGCCTGCAACATCATTAACTGGAAATTTGGAGAGAAAAAGAAAATCTTCAAGTATAAAAAAAACGAGACGGATTACAATACCGTTAGCCCCCAGAGCACAAGGGTACGACCCTTTAGCACGATGGTACGGTCCGTAAGCACGACAGGACGACCTCTGGGTACGACAACGTGAGCTTTGATATGACGCCTTAAGGGTTAAGTCATAGGTCACGCACCCATACCCAAAGGTAGTACTATCATTCCTGATGATCGTTCCCTCGCACTCAAGGGTCGTCCCGTCGTGCTCAAAGGTCGTTCTCTCTTTCCCAAGGCTCAGTACGGCGCCTGACCGTATTTACAACATTACCAGTTTCAACTGGAGGCCTATGTACATGTAAGCGATTACGTAACTATTTGATATTTACACTATTTTCAAAATTTAGATAAGGTCATTATTTCTCTATCAGTCTAATAATTCTACTTATGTTATCTCTTCTCATTCCAAACGCATACAGTACATTGTATTCTTGAATCATGTGTACTCCTTTTCTTTCACAAAACACCTTTCACAGCTTTTATCATCAGTGCTTGCTCATTAACGCTATTTATAAATATATATGTAAGTGTGTGTGTGTGTGTATCCAAACGTAAGCATCGTATCCAATTTATTGACCAATCCCAAGGGGATGGTGAACAACTGGGTTGACTGTGGAGCAACTGCCGGAACCAGGATTCGAAAATATACTCTCAACCCCGGGGGCCGGCCCGTGATTGCGACAGGATCAGCAACGCTAAGCGCTGCTGCACGGTCTCATTCCCCTTTCGTGTACTAATACTAGTCCAGCCACAATAATGAATATCCTTACGATTATCATTTCCATATCATTGATACGCTACACGTCTGTACCTAATCTTATTCCACTGTATTTGTTTTCGGGAATCGTACCGTCGTGTTCAGGTGTTGTACCGTCGTCCTCAAGGACGATTGATCGTACCGTCGTCCTCAAGGGGCTGATAAGACTGCATATGCTCGGGTGTCGTGGCTCTGACCTTTCAGCATCAACGAGTACCGTGGCTCTGACCTTTCAGCATCAACGAGTACCGTGGCTCTGACCTTCCATCATCCAAGAGTGCCGCGGCTTTGACCTTCCAGCATACACGAGTGACGCGGCTTTGACCTTCCAGCACCCACGAGTGTCGCGACTTTGACCTTCTAGCGTCCAGGAGTGTGACAGCTCTGACCTTCTAAGTATCCACGAGTGCCGAGGCACCGACCTTCCAGAATCCACGAGTGTAGCGGCTCTGAACTTCCAGCATATTCGAATGATTCGGATCTGACCTTCCAGGATCCACAATCACCTTGACTCTGACCTTCCAGCATCCACGAATGCAGCTGTTCTGGCCTTCCAGGTTCCAGGAATGCCGAGGCCCTAACCTTGCAGCACCCGCGAGTGCCGCAACTCAGACCTTCCAGAAAAAAATCCAGTATCCGTCCTTGTTAACACCGTTAGCATGGTTAACACCGTTAACAGGGTTAAACGAGCAGGTAATGAGCTTGCTTTGCCCAGCTCCATGACAAGATCATCCCCGAAGACTTTAATCTGACCCCGCTGATAGTGGCTCAGGCAGGGCTCAGCACTGGCCTGAGCACCTGGTGTGGTGTTCAGGCAAGGTTTAACGCTGTGCTAAGCATGTTGTGTGGTGTTCATGTTGTGTTCACCACCGGCTTGAGCATCTGTTGCGGTGCTAAGGTAGAGCTCACCACTGGCTTGAGCACGTGTTGTGGTGTTCAGGCAGGGCTCAACATCGGCCTGAGCACAAGGTGCGGTGTTTTGATGGGATTCATCATCGGCTTGATCACGTAGTGTGGCATTTAGATATGGGTCAACACAGACCTGATCACAGGATGTGGTGACCAAGCTGGGATCATAACTGGCCTGAGCTCGTAGTGTTGTGTTCAGTCTGGGGTCAACACTGGTCTCAACACGATAGCGGGCTAATACTGTCTTCAGCATACAGTAAGGTGTTCAGACAAGGGTCAAGATTGTCCTCAGCACGTGATATAATGTTCAGGCAGGGTTCATCATTAGCCTGAACACGTGTTGTGGAGTTCACACTAGGTTCAGCTCTAGTCTGAGCACGTGATGAGGCATTTAGGCAGGGTTGCACACTGTAATGAACACGTGATGTGGTGTTCAGGCAGGGGTCAACAATGGCTTGAGAACGTGGGATGGAGCTCAGGCAGAGGTCAACACTAGCCTGATCTCTTGGTGTGGTGTTTAGGCAGGTCAACACTGACCTGTCCACGTAATGTGATGCTCAGGCAAGGGTCAACACTTTCCCCAGTATATAGTGTGGTATTCAGGAAGGAGTCAGCGTTCTCACCAGCACGTATTTGTGTTGTTCAGGCAGCGGTCAACACTGTCCTCAACACGTGGTGTGAGGGATATGTTCAGGCAGTTGCCAACACTGTAATCAGCACGTGTTGTGAGGTAAATATCGAGGCAGGGGTCATCACTGTCCACAGCATGTGGTGTGAGGGTAATGCTCAAGCGAGGCCGTGGACGTCGAGGTGGGTGTGTGAGGACAGTCACGCCTTTCACTGACAGCCTGTATAAAAACCATTGACATCTCGTGTTGCGGGTATTAGAATGTATTCTACTCCTGATGTGTAATTTGGACTTGCATTTCATTTGCATATGCATATGTCTGTGGTTTAAATAATGCTGCGTAATATTTCTTTTTTTTTTGAATTATTTGTGTTGAATCAACATGTGAGAAAGCAACACGAATGCGGTTTAATGTCATTAAAAAGTTTGTTTGTTATTGATACAGTGTGCAGGCGGAACATGTCACAGTAAAAATAATGTGACTCGCAATGTAATCTTGTCAGGGATGTGTGTAATTTTCGACTAAGTTCCTCTACACACATTGCTCTCTCTATTTAAACTCTCATTTAATGCCCACTAGTATAATGTTAATGTCCACGAGGATGATGTTAATGTCCACGAGGATAATGTTAATGTCCGTGAGAATAATGTTAATCTAATGTAAATCTGCGTGACTAGTTGCCTCAATACCGTTAACGGGTCTGGATCCACGGTATCAAAATGCAAGCAGAGACGACGGAAAGGAGGAGTGAAACTCTACATTCGAATGGTAAACAAGGTATTGCTTTCCTTCGGGTGCTGGTGCGAGGGGCAACAGCCAGGGGTCCTGAGGGGGAAGGAGGGAGGGACCCAGGCGGGGCCAGCAACCAGGGTCCTGTCGCAACTTTCCTATCATTTGATAGAAGCTCTTTGCCCCTGACGGGAGCGGCAGCGAAATGCAGTATAACTCTCCCACCGGAAAGGCCTTTCATCAGTAATCAGGTAATGAGTGATCAACTGGATTACCATAATGACCATTAGCCAGTAATACAGGCCCTCCTACCCGGCCATCCAACTCATTTCTTACAACACATTTCACGTTTTTCTTTTCCCCACACGAGTGGAGGGGAGTGGAGGGGAGGGTGACACGACCAACCCCGCAAATGATGATGGTAAAGACTTAAGTAACGACAATAAAGCACGGGTAAGGAACACACATCCCCACGGTCATATAAAGGAACGTGAAATTTGTATATGTTCCCTGCGAGTCGACACAATGGCGAATAATATATATCTGTAACATGGTATTTGTTTTTAGAAAAATTTATATTCGCTCTAATATTATACATGATTTAGACCGGTGACATTTTCCGTCTTTTATGATGTTTAAATCTCCCAAGATTATGGGAAGCTTTTGGTAAAAAACACCGTGGTTTTGTGTGGCGCCGGATGTGTTGTTCTTGCCACAAAGGGCGGGTTTAGCGAGCGCCCTGGGCATTACCAAGTGCAGATTTAAGATTGGTTGGCCTAAGGTGATGTTGTCAACTGATGGGAGGAGTGTTGACACGGGTGACTCAGATAACGTACACTGATGGCTGTCTGTAGTGCGTTTCAACCCATGTGCATTGGTCTTAACGGACTCTGGACATGTGCTTTCACCAAACGACCTATTAGTTTATATATATATATATATATATATATATATATATATATATATATATATACCTTTGAATAATTCAGAGGTCATTTCAAACAGATATTCAGAACTGCATTAAGACCAATGCATGCAAGTTGAAGTCGTCTAGAGAGTTTTATATATATATATA